>JASANB010007564.1:0-14732 GCA_030248155.1 Sabatieria punctata | reverse complement strand
AGGGAGGAAATTTTCGCTTATTTAAGGCAAAATAGGCGTTTTTTGGCCTTTTTCGGGGGACCCCACCCCCCCCCCCCGAGGTCTCCAACCCCCCTACCCCCCTCCGGATTTTTCCGGCCCATGTATGTGCCTTGACCCCCAAACCTGGGATGGCCTGCAATTGCATTGCAGAATATTGTAGCGCTATCAAATCAATTCTGCATAGAACCAGCCAGTCATCGCCAACAGGACAGGATCATATTTTCAGTTATAAAATTTTTTTCGACCATCTGAATGGCGGATGTTTTGCTGTAAATCTGCTTTGAGTTCGCCTAGCAGATTGAAACTTGGAACCATAACTCATGTGTGTTGACGGATTACGAACGTTAAGGCACCGTTTGATGACTCAGATTCACTACTTTCCAATCGGATAGGCCAATTTAAAAAAAATAAAATTTCCAGCCTTTGCTAGATTGGGGGAGGCATAGGCCTATGGCACATGCATGAAGCCAAGGCTTGTAAATGATTGTGATTGATCTGGTTGTGTTTGTATGTTTCGATTAGAGATGACATCCTGAGCTAATCCCGGTGTTCTGTGGTTAAACTACTCAATGCAAGCTGTTGGTTCTAGCTGCGGCTCCGATCCGATCCGATCCGATCCAATATAGTGGGGGGGGGGCTGTACGGCAGGGAGCTGCGGCTCTGATGGTAAGAATGTAAGACAGTTTTTTGGATAAAATCAAAGATGTTAGAAATTTTAGTTAAAATCAGCCATTTTGAACACATTTTTATTAAATTTAAGCATTCTTTCTTGATATTTTTCGGCACCGTATTCTACTGAAAATATCTTGAGACGTGGTAAGTGGTCCTGACTGAATCGGCAACCCAGGGTCTGAGGGGACCAAACAATTGAGGCTATGGAATTATTTAGTAGCATCGCAAGTAGGATTGCGTGTATCAGTGAAGCACGAAGATAAGGTTAACTAGTAGATTTACTCAAGTGACGAACGCAACACACGGATTGTAACAAAACAGCCACACACAAAATAACACAAAAGAAAAGAAAAAGAATTTACGCTACTGTGCATGATAACAAATAATCCCCTGTCTTAACATTTCAAAACTCCTTCTTGACAGATGATTCCTTGGTTAGTCCTGCAGCTGATTGGAGCTTCTCAAGATGATCATGCGGCAAAGGCTGTGTCATAAAGTCGGCCATCATTTATTGAGTAGGACAGCAGCTAATTTTGATCATGCTGTTGAGAATCTGCTCATGAGTAAAATGAAACTTCGTGAAATCGTGGCGATATGTTTGGTTCATGTATGACCAATAAGCATACATGTAACAGCTCCGGGCCGACCTGGGGGAGGGGGTTTTCCTCAGGTAAATGGGAACCGAACCGGCGCTGCCCTTGCACCTAATGGCAGCAAAGGGGAGGGTTGTTTGTAGACAGGGCTACCCCATTGAAGGGCTCTGAAAAGAGCGAGGGGTGTCCTGAGCTGTCCGAAAGGACATGGAACTCATAAACAAGCAACAAACAAACAAACAAACAGGTTGGGGGTCGAGGGGGGTTTCGCCCAGAGGGGCGTCCAAAATTTCAAAAAGCTCCAAAACGTCTGAAAATACGTCTTTAGCCCTCAAACACTGTAGTCGGTTGGTCCAGTTTGTCTTTGAATTCGTCTAGTAACTGACACAGCCAAAAGCATTCTTGAACTGCTACATACTCAGCTTCAGCTGTTGATTGCGCGGTCACTACCTGCCACTTACTTTTCCAACAAACCAGTGCTCCATTCTTCAGAAATGTGTACCAGAAGTCGATTTCCTGTTGTCTAAGTCTCCAGCATAATCAGAGTCCAAGTAAGCAGTCAACTATGGATCACCAGTTGACAGATGATAGTAGAGACCTAAACTCTTTGTGCCTTTCAGATAACACAGAATTCGCTTCACCATCCGATCCAATGTGCGGGGGGGGGGGCTTTTACAGCCCTACGCTCAGACCTTGCGATCCATTGCGCAACCCCCGTGGTTTCGTCATCTCGGACGTTTCCCTTCTATCACTGCCAGCCACTCTAGCCATGCTGTTGGGCGCCAGGTACTAAGAGAGTCCCTGGCGCGTTGACGTCATGGTGATGTCGGCTCCCAACGTCCGCTTGGTCCGCCCCTGGTGCGAGAGAAGCCCCCAGGCGTAGTTGGTTTCCGTGGACAACTCCTGACGTCATTGCTCTTTCTCCAAGTTGGCATGCTGTAGGAGCGGCTTTGGTGCTATGGCAGATCCAGTTGGTTCCCATTTTATCTACTCGCTGTAACCAGCTTTTGGTGGCCTGGGTGGAGCGTTGTGCCGATGACCAACTCTTTGCAGCAAGAAACTTGCTGCGCTGAGAGGATGAACCACTACAACCGCTAGGGATGCAGGGGCCGCCGCGACTCAGAGGCAGCAAGCTACCCACTGAGCCAACGACACGGCTCGCTTCACCATTTGCCAGTGTTGTATTATAGGCTTTGAGCAACCGCTTTGAGCAGTACTGAGCTAACTTGCAAACAGCTTGACTAATATCTGGTCATGTAGCAATGGACAAATAGAGCAAACTTCCAATGGCAGACTGGTATATCTTTGAATCAAACAGAATACAGTTGCCAGAGGCCTTGACCTTTGGCCTTCTGTTACTTCCACAGGAGTGGACACAGGATTAGCTTCATGCATCTTAAACTTCTTTAGAACATTGTTGACATACTTCTCTTGACCCAACCAGGCAGAGCCATCTGGCATCTGTTTCACTTGAACTCCCAGAAAGTAGTTAACTGGTCTTTGACCTTGAACTTAGCAAGCAAATATCTTTTTCGACTTGTTCACAATTTGTTCAATCTTGGCAGCCACAATGATATCGTCCACATAAATGGCTAGAAACACAACTTCATTGTCCAGTTTGCCAATATAGATCCAAGGATCGGACTGAAACTGTATGAACTCCATTTCCTTTAGCTTTTCATGTAGAATCTGGTTCCAGCATCTGGGTGATTGCTTCAATCCATAGAGAGAACGTTTCAAACGACAAACCAGATCCTCTTGTCCAGACTTATAAGACCTTCAGGCTGTCTCAACGTCCATTTGATGAATCCTCATTCCATATTGAACAGCAGTACTGTTCAATGTTCTCCCAGATGCCCATAAAACTGCAAGTGAAAAGATTTGACTGTAATCTTGTCCATAAACTTGAGTTTATTCTTGAGCCAGAAAATGAGCCTTGTATTTAGAAATATTGCCGAATTCATCATGTTTAGAATGTAACATCCATTTGCCTCCAACACACTTCTTTTTGTTCTTAGGTAGCGGTACAAGCTCCCATGTATTGTGCTCCTTAAGTAAATTGTACTCCAATTGAGCAGCTTTTCTCCATTCTTGGGCTTGTTCCGTTTTCATGGCATTTTGCCAGTTCTTTGACTCATAAACATCTTCATCTGCCTTTAAAATCCTACCATTGTATCAATCTGGGGCCTTCCTATTTCGATTTGGGTTTCTCATTACTGGGCCGGCACAGTTGGTGTAGTGGTTTACGGTATGGTACTATTAGGCGAGGCCGATTAGGCGATGGTACTATTAGGCGACAAAAAACATTAATAGTAGAGACCTGCACGGGCCGGCCCGGCCCAGGCCGCCCGGCGGGGATTTTTAGCCGGGCCGGGCCGCAAAAATTGTGTTTTCAAGCCGGGCCGGGCCGGGCCGGTGTTTACTTGATTAAAGAAATTTGACCATTCTCGTCAATGTACATGCAATCAGCGCCCAGGTGTTTTACTGAAGAAAGGCGCCATGGATACTACTTCATTACACTTATCTGTTTGCGCTAGGGCCGCCCCAGTAGGGCGTCATTTTGTTTCTTTCGGTAAAAAGCTAAGTACGGCTACAGAAAGGATACCTTCACGTAGTGGCGTATCCAGGGGGGGATGTAGGGTGTGTACACCCCCTTTGCGGTGGAGGTAGGAAGAAAAAGTCTGTCAAAAATATAAGGAACTAATGAATTATGTACTAAAAAACTGTCTATTTTGTGCTCAGAATGCCTTCTAAATGCGTTTTTGAAGGCCAAATTTTCAAAATTTTCTCGCCCTGGTCGGGCAGAAGCCCAACCAGGCCATTATAAACTACTAAAACTTGTAATTTCTGTAAAATTTAAGCTCGGAATGCGTTTTAAACGCGTTTTTGAAGGCTAATTTTGCTAAATTTTCTTACCCTGGTTGGGCAGCGGCCCAACCAGGCACTTTCAAAATTTTACACCCCCCTTTCCAAAATCCTGGATACGCCACTGCTTTCACGACAAACAATTTGACTTTGACGACCAATTTAAGTGTGACTGGTCATGTCAATTTAAGTGTCACCAACTTATACTCTAAAATATAAGGGCTAAAACGGCATTTCTGATTTTCAACTCACTCCCAAACAGTGACATGGATTTTCGTAAACATTAAACAAACGTTTTCGTTATTTAGCCTCTTCAACTGTTTTTCCTTACCATAAAACTTTCGTTTTTACTTTGCAATTGCTAAAAATAGCGATATTCAGCGTTTTTGAGCCATTCTAAATTTGCCGGGCCGGGCCGGGCTACCCGGCACGAAATGTCAGCCGGGCCGGGCCGGGCTGGAAATTTGAAAATCCGGGCCGGGCCGCCAAAAAGGCGGCCCGCGCAGGTCTCTAATTAATAGGTAATAGTACAACTCGTTAACTTATAGCTAACCAAGCCACCTGTCCTGACTGTTTCTAACTCAGATCCTGGCACTTGCCCCTATTCCCCAGCTTGCGTCGAGCACGCGAGCGGCTGTCGGGTCGGCCACATATTTTTTGAGTTGCTATGTTCATCAACGCACTTTGGATGCAGACGATGCACGGCGCACCAATAACTTGCGGAAACAGCTCACAGAGTTTCGCAGCGAGAATTTGATGCGGCGCGTCCATCCATCTGGCGCTTTATAAATGTTCTGCGACATGCATACATGGGCCGGAAAAATGGGTTGGGGTAGTCGAAATCCGAAAATTTGAGGGTGGGCCTGGGCCTGCCGGTTTGGGGGAGGGCCGCGGCGATTTTAGTGTGTGGGGTCAGGAACAACAGTCGGCTTCAGGTGGGTGGGTGGGGTCGTTTGCGAGGTAGAGCCCAAGTTGAGGTGTGGGCAACCCCCCGGACCCCCTGCGGTCCATGTATGGCGACATCTGCAGAAATGTTTTCTACTCTACTAATGAGTGCTCGGTGAGTTGGAATTTATCCATCCATGGTGTTGCACCTATTCTTTAAATTAGTCCTTGAAATTGCTTTTCTATTTTGTTAAATTTTGTTTTAATTGCTGTTGTGCTGTTTGCATTGTTGTGCTATGTTTTAGTAGTAACCTATGTTGCCGTACGGACTTATAGAAAAAAATTATTTCTGTCGCCTAATAGTACCGTCGCCTAATAGTACCGCTAAATCGCCTAATCGGCGTCGCCTAATCGGCATCGCCTAATAGTCCTGCTTCGAGTGGTTTAGGCCGCATAGCCACTGCGCGCAACGTCGTGCACTCATTCTCTTGGTGTGACAAGTTTCTTGCCGCAAAGAGTTGGTCATCGGCACAAAGCTCCACCCAGGCCGCCGAAAGCTGGTGATAGCGAGTAAAATTGGAACTGACTGGATCTGCCGTTGCACTGAAGCAGCTCCACATCATGCCACATTGGAGGAGAAGATCAATAATGTCAGGAGTTGTCCATGGAAACCAACTAGGCCTGGGGGCCTCTTACACCAGGGGCGCACCAAGCGGACGTTGGGAGCCAACATCACCATGACGTCAACGCATCAGGCACTATGTTAGTACCTACCTGGTGCCCAACAGCATGACTAGAGTGGCCGGCAGTGATAGAAGGGAAACGTCCAACATGACGAACCATGGGGGGTCGCTCAATGGACCGCATAGCTCTGAGCGTAGGGACGTAAGGTCCTCCCACACATTGGATCGGATCGGATCTCCTTACTGGTTCTGCTGGTTCCCATTCTCCTGAATCTAAATTCCCTTCATCACTATACTCTGAGGATTGTCATCGATACTTTCATCTCCAACTTGTTCTGGTGTCATCTTCACAAGTGTCTTGAATCTCCACAGCAATGGTTTCAACTTTTGGTTGCTTGATTAATTCTTTCACCTGTTCCTTCTATATTTCTACTTGTTCTTGACTAGGAATGGGACCGGTATACGGTATCATACGGTATTATATGGTATTTTTGGCTATACGGTATTATACGGTATACAGTATTTTTTATACCGTATAATACCGTATAGTTGTTAAAAATGAATCAGCCAGATTTTTGCAGTAAATTCATGTCATTTTCGCGCTTTTAAAGGTGCCAGTACTGGTCTTTGGTTTTGTAAACAATGTTAATAGTTAGAAAAACACAAAAATTCACCTTTATGGAAGTTTTTTGACTTCCTAGAAATGGAAAATGTGATATTACAAGTACTTGTCAAATGTTGAGAAACCTGCAATTTTGCTTTTGAATAAAATCAACGTATCTTTGGTTAGCATTTCACTAATTTGAAGTGAAGCAAATCTGTCCAACCAAAATACAATTATTATTTACAATAGGCATAATTCAAAATAAATTCAATATATTGTCGGCTCAGCTTCAAATCTTTAAATAAACAGACAGTACTACTTACAAAACAGATCACAATCAAAAATAGCCGTGTTTTTCATAGGAATGGCCGACCACAAAAAATAATTCATGTTTTTGACCATAACTTGGCGATATACTAGCGTAACGGGGTGTTTTATAGCGTTTGCAGCATACTATACGGTATACGGTATCGAAAATACTATACGGCATATGGTATTTTTATACCGGTCCCTATTCTTGACCAATAGTTGATTCATCAAAAGTGACATATCTTCAAATGATGACCTGTTTCTCATCAAAGCATAAGAGTCGATATGCCTAGGAACAAGTTGAATAGCCCATGAATATACAGTTGTCTGTCTTTTTATCCATCTTGCGGCGGTGCGGTGCTTCTTAGGAATGTGGGCATATGTAGTACAACCAAAAACTCGAAGATGTTGAACAGAAGGTTTAGTGATGCAGTTGGACTTCGATTTCGTACATAGCAGCATTGAGGATTGCCTCTGCCCAAAGCTCTGATTCTGTTTGCTGCCTGTAACATGGCACAGGATTTTTCAACCAAAGCTCTGTTCACCCTTTCTGCAACACCATTCTGAGGCTTTTGAGTCAACTGTTGCTAGCTCATGATGAATTCCTCTACTCTTCAAGTAGTTTCTAAGCTCTTTTTACATGTACCCTTCTCTGTCTGAACACAAACATGTGAGCTTTTTGCTGGTGCTCTTTTCGAGTTGAGCCATCAAAGACTTGAATTTCTTGAACCCATCTGACTTCTGGACATATAATTCACGAGTGTGGTCATAAATGAAGGTCACAATGTAGTGGCGTCCACCTCGGCTTTGAGGAGTGATTGAACCGCACACATCTGAATGAACTAGTTCAAGTGGCTCCTTTGCTAGAGATTCAGACTTCTTTGGATATGGTAGCTGATGAGCTGATGACTTCTTTGAATATGGTATATGATAACAGAAAAGAAAAAGAAAATAATTTAGACTAGACATAAAAACATATTATCATCTGTGGTAATATTTCAACACACCCAATAAGAGTCTCTTTGCTCATATCTCGCAGTGCAGACCACTATGCAAATGAACTTCTTGCAATGCAAACTGATCACTATAACCAGCTTCAGAAATACATTAAAAACCAGCATTAAAGACATGAATGAAAGCATAATAGGGTGCACAGTTTATCAAAATGGAAAGCAAATAGTAAGGTATCAAATGGTGCCACACCACAACCACCCAAATCCGCCCAGGCACACAGAAGTAGTGGCCATTTAATTGAAAGCCTTCAAAATTTCTAGTAGAAAAACATTGTTAATCTCAGCAGCGTCAGTTTGACAGAGCGTCAAATACATTTGGAGCGTCAGATGTCAGTACAACAAATTTATGGCCTATGACTGACTCTTAGTATTCCAAGTTTCAAGCTACTGGGCGAACTGAAAGTAGAGTTACAACAAAGCATCTGCCATGGAGGTGCAATTAAAATGGTCAAAAAATTTATAACTGAAAAAATTATTACCTTGTGCGCAACGCCTAATTCCAGATATCTCTATAATGGTAGTATGCAGAATTGATAGCACTACAATATTCCGCAATAAAAAACATCCAGAGAAGGGGTTTGGGGGTCAAAGAAGATAAAAAATTTTTTTCTGATTTTTTGGATTTTGGCTGCATTTTCTTAAAACTAATCGAAGATGTACAAAAAGCCAAATACAATGTATGAGCTTACAAACCCGATTTGTTCGCGAGAAAAACGATGTTAAAGTTTTTGTTACATAGTGAAGAAGTTTATCGATTGCTACTAGTAAACAACAGAAGCATACAAAGAATGGGCCGCACAATACAAAACACAAAACACACTCCCAGATAAAACAATTCTTTTCAATAGTTAAGGAGCATCAATTTTCGGAGCGTATAACTACAGACTGGGGCGCCGAATCGATGGTTTCCAGGTCTAGTTATAGCTAGAGTTCTACTACTATCACACCAAGTTTGGACTGGATAGGTAGGTGAAAGTCAGAATTTCAACTCTCAATACCAAGATTCAATCGAGTTTGAGACCGGCTATAGATAGATACGCTTGTTCTTTATAACTGTATGATGAAATTAAGGTATTTGGGTGCGGAAATCTGTTACACAGACAAGGAAGGTACCTGAACAAAATCTGTGAGAGCAGAAAGAAGAGGAAGAGAAGAGGTGCACATGCGCTCATTAATCAATCACTTGACTTGAGTTGACCAGATCTTCCATCTCCACCATCATCAACCGACATCAGCAGAAGCCACTTTGCACCACTGGTTAGGGTCTGAATGAAACGAATTGAACTGTCTAACTACCAAATGCCTCAGTCACATTTCTGACATTTAGTTAATTATATCAAAACACTGGTCTGATAGCCAAGAACAACTGAACAAGTTTGCAGGGCGTGAGTGACCCAGTTCCCACTTCCGATGTCCCCATTTCCGATTTCCCAGTTCCAATTTTCCTCATTTCCAACTTTTATTTAAAAATAAGCTTCTCATTATTTAGAGATAATTTTAATTTGTTCATCTAAATAACCTCACAGCAATCAATAATTTGGTGCGAAGCTTCAACGTTTTTTCTAATCGATTTTTGCCAGTTTTCGTAACTTTTGTGGTGCCACTCCATAGCGGCCGGGGATTCGGTGATGAACAGGAGCCCCGGGCATACATGGGCCGGGGGTATACACCTTCCCCTCGGCTGGCCATACCCCCCCTCCCGGAGGGAGAAAATTTTCGCTTATTTAAGGCTAAATAGGCGTTTTTTTACCTTTTTTCGGAGACCCCCCCCCCCGAGGTCTCCATACCCCCCTCCGGATTTTCTCGGCCCATGTATGGCTCCGGGCGGGCCAATCAATCGTAGTATTCCATAAAATGTGATTATTAGCATACATGGGGCCGGGGGTATACCCCTCCCCTGGCCCCGGCCAATCCCCGCTCGGCCGACCATACCCCCTTCCCCCATCCGACCGGAAAATTTTCGCTTATTTAAGGCAAAATAGGCGTTTTTTACCTTTTTTCGCCCCCCCCCCCGAGGTCTCCATACCCCCCTCCGGATTTTTTCGGCCTATGTATGGCCCCGGGCGGGCCAATCAAACGTAGTATTCCTTAAGGTGTGATTATTAGCATACATGGGCCGGGGGTAAACCCCCTGGCCCCGGCCCTCCCCCCGCGGCCGACCAGACCCCCGTCCCCCATCCGGCCGGAAAATGTTCGCTTATTTAAGGCAAAATAGGCGTTTTCGGCCTTTTTTCGGGACCTACCCCCCGAGGTCTCCATACCCCCTCCGGATTTTTCCGGCCCATGTATGATTATTAGGCTTCTAAAACAAATTTTCCGGGTTATGCTGAAGAAATAGGCACCCCACCGGTGGGGGTAATTCAATTCGGCACATGAAAATATCGAAAATGAATCGCTCGCCATCCGTTTTAGATTGATCGGAAAGGCTTCAAACCTTTTGCACAATATAACTGAACTGAAAAATTCCAGACCTAAAACCAGGCCACTGCACTGCTGCTAAGTAAGATAAGATGGGCCGAGATATTTTTTTTTGAAAAAACTGACAGTGATGTGCCGAATGAACCCTATGCAAAAAATGAACAAAATCGGTGAAGTTGACCCTGTCCCATTTGGGGAGACTCTCTTATTAAACCCTATACCTATCCTCTCAGAAACGTCTTAAGAACTCAATTCTTTCATTCATTCATTCATTCGTTCTTTTTTCTTTTTCTCGGTAATATGAATTCGGACCCCCAGCCTGGTCTGGATGATGGGACGGGGGAGGCAATTACTAAAAGGGGCGATGGGGCGACGGGGCGTTTTCGCGGTACGGGAGCGGTCCAATTCCGCTCATGTCTTGTCAATACTCGGCTCCTCACCCCCACACTTTATCGCATCAAGTTTTGCCTGCCACTCCCCACGATTTAGACAGAACGATCTTCGGCGAAGTGCTATCGCTAGAATCGGCCAATTCAGTAGTGCAAACGATGACTTTCCTTCAGATTGTGATGAGTTCAACTCTTCCAGCTGCTAACTTCGTCCATGCCTTCTGGGCTTTCACTTTCTTCAGTTCTAGCCAACTCCGATTCCCCATGCCGAAAATTATCCCAAGATTCGGCCGATTCAGGAGTGGAAATTAACAAAACTGTCGATTTTTTTCTGATTGCAACGATTTCACCTCCTCTGGCTTTCATAATTCTTTGGGCCACCAAGCATCTGTTCTGGTCCATTTCAAACCGTTACACTAAAGTACTATCCTAAAAATCGGCCGATTCGGTTCCCGAAGAAATTGAAGCTTTAATAAACATAGAAATAACTTTATACAACGTACATGTACACCAGATACAATCCAGCAATCTATTAGAGAGAGCTCCATTGGCTCATTAGGCCCCAATGGAATCAGATCCACTGTGGGGCACTGATATAAAAACAGTAGTTCGGTTCAACCAGAACCTGGTGACATAACATTACACTAAAGTATAAATTCCTATACAATTTCATACGCACGTCAAACGTGCTATTGATATCATCCCTGGTAGACGTAACATAGAGCAGACATAACAATTTCAGAGCTGACAAAGAGAACTGGACTTGGGTACAGTACAGTTAGGGGAACACATAGTACAATCAACGTATTTTTGCAACTACATACTGCCATGTAAACTTGCGTATCATACATTGTAATCGATTAATGCTCGGTGAGAACAATGGCGCCATTTCTGATTGTAACCTTTTCAGGATTTCTTCGTCGCTCTTTCAGCGAAACCAAAATTTTTTTCTGATTGTGCCGTTGCAGTGCAGCTCAGACAGGTCGGGCTTCAAGAATACATTGCACCAAGCTGCTTGTTTGCGTATTTGCTTAGCGTTACTCAACTCAACTAAGTTCGCCGTCGGTTCTCGTTGGGAACAGTCACAAGCAAAGGGCGAGAACTGCCGGCAACCTTCTGGTGACCCAAACGCTTTGCTTTTGACACTTGAATCGATCGACCCCCGACCTGTTTAGCAATCTGCCTCACCTTAGCAGTGTAAGCTTCCAAAGCTGTTTATCTCTGGTAGCCTTCAAACGTTTTGCCTCCTAAAATTTTTCTGTCCCTGTAACTTTTTACTCCTTGTATTTCTCGGGATGTTTTTATTTTAGTCCTGCTTTAATTTTTTACCGCCTGCGAAGAAAAAACACTCCGAAAATTTTCAGAACCCAGGCCAAAATTTTCATTAAAGCGGGACAAAAAACATCCCGAAAAATACAAGGAGCAAAAAGTTACAGGGACAGAAAAATTTAGGAGGCAGAAGTTTTGAAGGGTAAAAATTCTAAGGGGGCGCAAAAAAGCAAATTTCAGGGACAGAAAAAATTTAGGGGGTACAGGTTTTGAGGGGTACGAATCTTCCGAGACAAAAACACCTTGAGAAATACTAAACAAGGCAGAGCTAGAGTGTATCGAAGAAATACATGTAAGGGCAATCTGTATGAAAATCGTCGGTTCAACAGATTTCCACAAGCGAATTGACCGATTCTTGGAATGTTACTTCGGTTTAGCGAATCGGAGTTGCAGTTGGCCAGAAGAGGAAAAGTCAAGGGTGCATCAAAGAAGTACTGTACGTAGCTAAAAAAGCTGAAATCGTTGCAATCTGAAGAAAACTCAAAAGCTTCAGCTTTTTCCGGAACCGAATCGGCCGATTCTTAGGATAGTACTTCAGTGTGACGATTTGAAGTGGACCAGAACAGGTGGCCCAAAGAATTATGGAAGCCAAAAGAGGTGAAATCGTTGCAATCTGAAAAAATCGTCAGTTTTGTCAATTTCCACTCCTGAATCGGCCGATTCTTGGGATAATTTTCGGCATGGCGAATCGGAGTTGGCCAGAACAAAAGAAAGTGAAAGCCCAGAAGGCATGGACGAAGTATAGCAGCTGGAAGAGTTGAACTCATCACAATCTGAAGGAAAGTTGTCGTTTCCGCTACTGAATTGGCCGATTCTAGCGACAGTACTTCGCCGAAGATCGTTGTGTGCAAATCGTGGGGAGTGGCAGGCAAAACTTGATGCGATAAAGTGTGGGGGTGAGGAGCCGAGTATTGACAAGATATGAGCGGAATTGGACCGCTCCCGTACCGCGAAAACGCGCCGTCGCCCCATCGCCCCTTTTAGTAATTGCCGACGGGGGACCTGTATTGCTGCGAGATCAATAAATGCGGTGGGGGGTTTAAGCTACGGCCGGGCCAGGATTGCGTTTACTAAAGTGTTTGAGAATGCTGAAAACGACAAATAACACGATTATCTAGCGATTTTTTGTTAATTCAGCTCAAGTCAAGCAACCACCAATCTGACATGAAAAGTGGTGGGTCGGCAGGTTGTCATTGCGAGAGACATCACACTAGGGTTTCCTGGCACGCTGATTTCAACTGTCACACTTACAATTAGCTACGATCACTGTAAAAATCGATATCGATTATCGATTTTTATGCAAGTAATGCCAACATACTATCAATCACGTCAAAAACAAAGAAAACAACGACAATGCTGTGAAGTTGGCCAAAGATTTAGTTTTAGTTTTAAGGATCTAACTAAACTGTAGTTTTGTGGATGCTAAAAACGAAAAATAACACGATTATGAGAAGCATTTTTTGTTAATTTCAGCTAAAGTCAGGCAACCACCACGACACGCAAAGTGGTGTGTTGGCGAGTTGTCATTGAATGACAGTAGATTTTCTGGCACGCTGATTTCAACGGTGACGCTTACTATTATTGCCTACGATCACTGTAGAAATCAATTATCGACTTTTTCTGCAAGTATCCAGCGATCAGGTTAATAAGCAAAGAAAACAACGACAATACTTTTAATTTTGGCTGACATACTGCAAACAATAAACTTCAGTAGCTTATCAGCAAAGTGCGAATGTACAGACTGTACATGAATGTGAGAAAAACCTTAACCCGACTCTTCAAAACTGGAAGGGGGAAATTCAGAATCGCTGCCATCATCTCTAACGTTTCTGACTGGGCTTGCTCAAATGTTTGCTTATGGTGCCTTTAGGCGGCGGCTTTGTGCCTGAGCTTCAACGATCTTCTTTGCTAAGTCACTCTGATTCCCCTCAAATTCTCCTCTGATGTAAGAAAGTAACAAATTCTTGATATCTGGGTTATTCCAGTTTACCGGTATTGTACAAGAAATTAAGAGCGCGAAAGGCAAAGCAACACAGAACGAGGAATTAACAACAAGGCTCGCTGGAGTTAGTCTGCGTTTGCGAAACGCCAAAACTAACTATAATATTTGCGCCGATCCAAGCAAAAATTTGCATAGAACATAACTAAAACGAAGGTTCAGAATCACCAAAGTAAACGTTTACTCGATGTTTAAATACTGCGTAGAGCTACTTAGAAGCAGTGAAGAGCATTCTGAGGGACTTAGTAGTGTTGTACTAGTGCATTTCCAACGACAGAACCGAAAATATTCATTGTTCCGTACTTTGGAAAGCCGCAACCGCCGAGTTTCGAAAAGTTTCGATTTTAGCAATACAGGGGGCCTTGTCCCTGGATGATTCCCGGAAAATAGGGTAATATGGATTCGGATCCCCGGATCCCCGGACCCCCACCGAATTCGGACCCCCAGCCTGGTACGGAAAAATGGTTCTTAAGATTCGGAACCCCACCTAGGCCGTAGTTTAAATTTCACGAAATTTTATTTGGAAAATTATATGGGGCACATTTGGACACCTCGGTACGCGGACCATTCCCCCCATCCACCGAGCACCCACTTGGGACTATTTATACCCTTAATATCCACACCGCATGGCGCGTTTTACCGAAAAATTTTAGCAGTAGAATTTCCGCTCTTTTTCTTCCGCTGCGGTACTAAATTACGAAATTTTTCTCTTCACATTTCTGTCGTTTTGTTTTGTTGTCAGCTGCTTCTCTCCTGGAAGTCTTTTAATTTTCTCTTCTTTAAGGTTAAGCGCGCGAGATGACGTCCAAAGGTGATGAAGCGAAGCCTGCTGCACGAAACTTTGACACATAAAATTCGAATAATTTTATGGGTATTGGTTGTAAAAACATCATCCTAATACCGAACATCCGTTTCACATTCAGTCTTACTGTTCAGGCAGAAACCAATAACT
>JASANB010007563.1:0-38289 GCA_030248155.1 Sabatieria punctata | reverse complement strand
ACATTGGCAGCTCTGCATACCCCTCGGGGTCACTGCACGAGTGGACCATAAACGGCCCCAGGTCGACCCTGGCTAGTCCCTAAATGGTAACACCTCCCCCGGGGCACACAGCTTGTTTCTGTTGGCTGTGTGATTGTTGGTCTCGGACTCAAGCCTCTGGTCTCAAGCCTGCCTCCCTCTTGGATGCCCGCTTAATGGTGCTGAAGGGTGGCCGCCTGACGTCTCATGCTGAGGAAGAGGCCGTCTATGGTTCCTGGGTAGATTACAAATACACACACCGAGGGGTGGTATTGGCCGGCGAGGGGAGGGGTATACCACCCCCGGCCCATGTATGGTTTGGGGGTTACCTCCTGCTGGAAAGGCCAAATTCCCCTCATCCCCCGACCAAAAAATACAAGTACCAGTAGTGGCTCCAGTACTAACAAACTGGCTCAGAAATCACTAATTTTTAGCCTAAAATTCGCTTGAAAAACCTTTGGAAACCGAATTTAGCGTTTTTGTCATTTTTGCTTAAAACGTTATTTGGCAGTTTGAAATAGCGATTTTTAGCGTCCTTACTGAAAAAACGCGCTAAAACGCATTTCCAGGCGTACCCCCTCCCCCAGGTCGGCCCGGAGCTGTAACAGGTATGCTTCACACACCTATCATCGTGACTGATTTGGTTTCAAGCTTAGGTGCATACATGGGCCAGGGGGTTTATCCCATCGCCGGCAGGTGCCCCCCCGCCCCATGTATGGTTAGGTCTAGGGTTAGGCAAAGAAACATAAGCCTAAGACGCAATTTCTGAGTTACTTCAATGCAGGATGCCTCCTCAAATCGGAATCAAAATAAATATTAGCAGAAAGCAAACCTTTGGCGTAAATTAGAAATATCAGACTCATTTTTTTCGAAACTTTTGTTTGGAAACTTCATTTATGTAACAAAATGCAGTATGAAATCTAATTAAATTATGCCCTGCCCAGCTGGCGTTACAAAAATACTAGTAGCACCTCCTCCAGTACTAACAGACTGGCACAGAAATTACTAACTTCTAGCTCTAAATACTTTCTAGTATGGCATAAACAATTTAGCGTTTCCTTCCAGTCCAGTGCTTTTATTCAAGACATTGCTGTTTTAGAAGCATTTTAAGGTGAGTTTTAGAAGTCAATTTTATGCTTGATTTTAGCTCTTAAACACGTAAGTTGTTTACTTAAAATCAAGCAAAACCATACAGCCCTCCCTGTCCTCTTACACATGTGTGTTATTGAGAGCTACTTAAGACAGTCAGGCACTTAACGCCGTTTATGGTACCGACACCATATAAGGTGCCGGTACCATATATGGTACCGGTACCGAGGGTAGTGGTACCATATATGGTACCGGCACCATATATGGTACCGTCACCATATATGGTACCGGTACCATATATGGTGCCCCCACGTTCGGCGACTGTGGTGGTACCATATATGGTACCGGTACCATATATGGTACCGGCACCATATCTGGTACCGGTACCATATATGGTACCGGCACCATATATGGTACCCCTACCCATGGCCATGGGTGCCGGTACCATATATGGTACCGGCACCATATATGGTACCGTCACCATATATGGTACCGGTACCATATATGGTACCACTACCATATATGGTACGAAATCTGAACGGAGTGGTACCATATATGGTACCGGTACCGGAAAAACGCGAATATGGGGGTACCATATGGTACCGTCACCATATATGGTACCGGTACCATATATGGTACCACCACAGACCTCGAACGTGGGGGTACCATATATGGTGCAGGTACCATATATGGTACCGGTAATTATATGGTACCGGCACCTTATATGGTACCTGTACCATATATGGTACCACCACAGGCCCTGAAGGTGGGGGTACCATATATGGTGCCGGTACCATATATGGTGACGGTACCGTACTGTAGTGCCGGTACCGTATATGGTACCACTACCTACCGTACCGGTACAATATATGGTACCGGCACCTTATATGGGTGTCGGTACCATAAACGGCGTTAAGTGCCTGACTGTAAGAGAGAGCAATTAATGAGTGAATGAATTAAATTTCAGTGGAGAGTACCGGCTTCTCTGCGAATCTCCCTGATGGCCTGGTTGAAGAACTTGACTTTGCGCGGCACTTCGTGCTGGGCGCGGTGCATGTGGTAGGAGAAGAGGTCCTGCGGCTTCATTACGGCTGTTTCGTTTGTGCCGTAGAACAGCACCGGCATCTTACCGATAGGACACGTCTGCGGCACATCAGAGGCTGACAGCAACTTATACCTCTTCATACATACATGTAACTGGTCATCCGCCGATGGGGGAGGGGGTTGGGGGTCGGGCGCCGGCCTGGGGGGTCTGAGTCAAAATTTTGGGAGGAGTAGAGGGCACTAAAAAACGCTCAAAAATCGAAAAAATCGCAATTTTTGGTCAAACATCATAAAATGCTAATTTGAACTGAAATACAGCTAAAAGTGCTGTTTGCAGGCGATTTTGGCAATTTTTTTATTGTCTGAAATTCTAAAAAATTGCAAAATTTGCTCAAAAATTTACTTGTAAGAGAAAAATCGGAGGGGGTCGGCGAAATCGTCTCGAGGATCACGGCCTCCGGGGGGTCTGGCCTAACTCGGGTGGGGGGGGGGAGACCCCACTGTTACATGTATGGCTCAAATACAGCTGAAAAGTGTTGTTTTACAGACGATTTTGACAATCAATTTTTGTGTCTAAAATTGTAAAAAATGAAAGCAAATTTTACTCAAAATATTACATCGAAAAATCGAAAGGGGGGATCCGAAAATCGTCTTGGTGCTCCCCAACCGGGGTCTGGCCTAAGTCCGATGGGGCAGACCACTGTTGTGCAGTGGCGTATCCAGGATTTTGGAAAGGGGGGGTGTAAAATTTTTAAGTGCCTGGTTGGGCCGCTGCCCAACCAGGGTAAGAAAATTTAGCAAAATTAGCTCAAAAAACGCGTTTAAAACGCATTCCGAGCTTAAAATTAACGAAATTACAAGTTTTAGCAGTTTATAATGGCCTGGTTGGGCTTCCGCCCGACCAGGGCGAGAAAATTTTGAAAATTTGGCCTTGAAAAACGCATTTAGAAGGCATTCTGAACACAAAATAGACAGTTTAGTACATAATTCATTAGTTTCTTATATTTTTGACTGACTTTTTCTTCTAGTCTTACCGCAAAGGGGGTGTACACACCTACACCCCCTGGATACGCCACTGGTTACATGTATGGTTTAAGAATTAGGGTAGCGATGATAAGGTAATCACGAGACTCGTTAGGTCGAGGGCTTTCGAATGATATGTTAAACCATTCAAATGATTGCTAAATTTTGGAAATTTGCCAGAAAAACCCGAAAATTGACAAAAAATCAATAAAATGTAATCATTCTTCCTTAATCGTGATACTTTTTTACACCGATTCGAGAACTATTTGGTATTATTTCGTTCAGAAATTAATATCTACCACTACCACAAATTCGCCATTTAATATTTGGCATTTTTATACCTACCATTTGCATCCTTACCTATGCCTTGCGGTGGGCTTAACTGACTTTTAGGGGTCCCTAATGAGGGTGTATATCTCAGGATCTAAGCAGAGCATACATGTGCATGGGGGGTGCCCAGGGGGGACGAAAATAAAAGTCTACCAAATGTTGCTAAAGGCTGCTAGAAAGCCTCTAGATGCGGTTTTTAGCCACAGAAATGAATTTGGCAACTACGCAACTACGCACCCTTCCTCCAGGCAACTACGCATCAAATCCGAAATTTTTTTCAAATTTTGTCAGAAATGTTTCTGTCAGAAAAGTAGTGCCAGAAATCACTAAAGTGGCTATAATTTTTAATTGTTTTGATGTGTAGTACATGTACTTGTAGTCTCCATTTGAAGCCATTGGGCTTAAATTTTCTCGATTTCACTTAGATGAACGTTTAGACTAGAGAAGGTAGCTACCGTTTACGTCAGGGCTTTCCAATTTTTCAAATGCTAAATGGCAAGAGTGACCTTTGACATCTTATTAAGAGTATAAGGGTATAACACTTATCGACTCGATCTTTTACAGGGTTCGTGCGGCTTTTTCCGAGCAAAATTCGCTGAACAAAGTCAAATTTCCCCGACAAATCAGAGTGACAACATTCTAATAAAGCTCAGAAATTTTAAAAAATTTGAACTGAAAAACGCATGTAACCGGCATTCTGTTAAGTTGTAGTAGTTGTGGAAAGTCAGAAGTCCCATTTTCAAAAGGCATCAATTTTTTCCCTGACTGGACACCAAATTCCCTGACCTTTCAGGTCCCGCACGAACTCTGAGTTTGTGACTACCGATTATCAAACAAGCAATATCGAAGCAGCCCTTAAAACCCAAGACAAAACACTTCCAATACAATCCGTCACCCCGTCAGTAACAAAACGCCATCCAATGATGGCTTCTATCTATGTAAAACTAACACTATACGTACATGTACGTAGTTGTAGCTCAGTCACTAATAAAGAAAACTAAGATAACTGCATCAATTCGTTACTGTGGCATACAGATGCTGTTTCAATAAGAACGTCATTTTACATAGAGTTGAACGGAAAATTTTTCGGCTCTAACTCTTCAAAAAATTGAAATTTCGGAAAAGTGTTAGCCAAATTATTACGGTAATTTTAGGGGGAGGGGGTCAGGAAATTATTGCCTATTCGCTGTAACAACTTCAAATCTGAACGGATTTGAATGACTCCTTGGTAAATGTATAGTTTCCGGGCGTAAAATCAGGAACCGGCCCTCAGATTAAAATAAATAATTTTTAACGATCATAACAAATTCTAAATTAACAGTTTTATCGATAAATATCGATTATCGAATATTTTTTGGCAAAATTCCAAAATCGTCTAAAATGGTCATGTTATATATACATTTGAAAGCTCTTCGTCCGACGAGTCTAATGATCACTACCTAAGCATAGGACACGCCCAGGGCCGGGGGTCCTGTTCTGCCAAATATAAAAATACGCCTAGAGGACGCATCACTATAGGCGGCACGCTCCAGAGGGCCTGTTTTAAAAAAAAACATAAAAGTACCCCTATGCTGAGGTAGTGATCATTAGACTCGTTAGACGAAAGGCTTTCAAATGATATATAACATGACCATTTTGGACGATTTTGAAATTTTGGAATTTTGCCAAAAAAAATCAATAATCGATATTTATCGATAAAACTTGTTATTTTGTAATTAGTTATGTTCATTAAAAGTATTTATTTTAATCTGAGGTCGGTTTCTGATTTTACGCCCGGAAACAATACATTTACCGAATCCTTTATTAAATGAAAGATAAATAAATTCTTAAAAGATTGCTGAAATTTTAATTAATGTGCTCTGCTTATATCCTGAGATATACGCCCTCATTAGGGACCCCTAAAAGTCAGTTTTGCCTGATTTGTGTGTTTACCAGCAAACGATTTTGCATAATTTATTATAGGGTAGGCCGGGGTAATTCGGCACAGGGGGAATTCGGCACAAAATTTTTCAATGGAATATTGTGCCAGAACGAAAGAAGCTAGCTGAGTGCTTATTGCTTTTTTATAAAGCTTATTGTGTGAAGATGTTGTGTGCAAAATATTGGCTCTGTATCTGGAGTCAGTCATGAGTCACAGGCAATCATTTGGCACTCGCTCAAAAAAGTCAGTTTTCGAAGCTGAATAAACCTAAATCTATAAGAGCTCGGTCAGATTAAAAATCTGCGATTAGGTTGGTTTCATACAAATATCTTTCCGTGAAAAATTTCACTGAAATCGGTGCAGTAGTTGTTGAGATCGAAATGGGGGCAAAATGGCACAAGTGGGCATGCAGATTTTGACATCAATTTTTTGTAAAAACTTTGTTCAAAAATGGTTATTTTGCTTAGTCTATGTATTTTAAGCACCACCATGCTGATTTACACAGTAACATGCTATTTTACGTTAATTAATTACCTAATTAATAATTTTAATTAATTAATAAAAAATTGTTCATCAACTGCAAATTGCTTATTTTCCTGGTGAGTAAGCCTTTAGCAGTGTTAATAGGATGAAAACATTAACATTTTTCACAAGAAGGCTCGATTTAGCATATTTTTGTGTGTATGCAAATTGCGCATTTCTTCAAGCACGGTTACACATACAAAGTAGGTTTTCTGCTTGAAGCAAAAGCTAGAAACCTTCAAACAACAGCTCCATGAAAGTATAACGCTAGAACTCTCCCTTTTTCGGTTGCCAAGTAGAAAAAACCAACTTTTTTTGGGGATCATTTCATCTCAACGTTTAGAAAGCTGTAAAAGCCGCTACAACTGTAGAATTCAGGCAAAAATTGTACTACAGACTTGGATGAAGTGGATCTAATCGTAGCATTCCTTAAGATGGGTGTGTTAGGCTTCAAAATCAAATTTTCGGCTTTGTGCCGAATTGCCCCACCGGTGGGGTAATTCGGCACATGAATAAAATCGAAATGGAATCGCTTGCCATTAGTTGTAGAATGGTCGGAATGGCTTCAAACCTTTTGCACAACGTAACTAAGAAAAATTGAAAAATTCGGGACCAAAACCCAGGTTACTGCTGCTAAGTTGGGCCGAGATATTTTTGAAAAACTGAAAATGGTGCGCCGAATTACCCCGGCTTACCCTAATATTATTATTTAGCATTACGATGATGAATAGCTAAATTAGCATACCATGGCCGGCCACGGAGGGTAGCCCTTCATTTTGGCCCAGACAAGGTCACCGGGCTTGTGCATGGCCATCTTCTCTCACTTCTTTCTCCTTTCCTTTCTGTCTTCCTTCCTGCGTCCTCTTCCGACCCACCCAACCACAACTGCTCCTTGCTACGCTTAGTTCTACGTACGATCAACAAAGATATATGGGGGAGCGACCGATGTTGGTGGGAATGAAAAACAAAAACCCAGCCCAAAGCCACCTGTTGGCGGCTTTCTTGTGGAATAGTGTTAAAACAAACAGAAACAGAACAAGTAAGTAACTGACTTACAAGCACTGTAAAGTTTATTGCCACAGCTATGAAACACACACGATAGACCACGAGTGGAATTATTTGACATGGATACGTAGCCTAGCCTAGCTAAATAACAAATGTTGCGGCAGATTCTGTTTTTTTACATTTTTTAAAAGTTGTCTAAAGACTTAGCATTCACAACTTCATTTAGCAGTTGATTCCAGAATTTTACAATGTTATGTATAGTAATAAAGTTGGGTCAATAGTTTAGATGTTTTTAGAAATAAGAATAGCTAGCTTACGATCATTTCCTCTGGTTCTGGTCACCCTTGACCGCTCAAAAAATTCTGAAAACTATACATCTAAGGCCATAAAAATGCGTTATGCATACTGTGTAGATCGGTCACGAATCGTCGCTGTTTTAATGTTAGAAGGTGATTACAAAAGCAAAGATGAGATGACTGCCGGTACTTCCTACTTCGTTGCCAATTTAAAGTAAACGCGGCGTCCATACCATATACTCAGAAAAATGTTGGTCGCCGATTTCTATCGGGCTGGCTGACATGTTTATAAGAAAACTGAGTAGTCAAAAGTTATGCTCAGCCAAAATGTCACTCTGTCTGTCTGCACCAGCAGCAAAGCAAGACTACTTGCAAAGTCTGATCTGATACTATGACTATAATTTAAATCTGCCTTCCATTACTGTTGCTAAGTAAATTATAATTTTAATCATATTTTTTAGAAATTTACTACTACAGGTGAATTATTTCGTAAGTAAATTATAATTTTAATTATATTTAAAATGAATTTCTGCCTTAAGCAAATTATAAGTATAATTTCAATTATATGTTTTTAGAAATTTCCTAATGCACACAAGTAAAATGTTTGGTAAGTAAATTATAGTTAAATTAAATTTCAGATAAATTTACTTAGCAACAGTACTTCCCATCCACCTTAGACTTCCGACTTGACTTCGTCTTGCTTGGTGCTTAGATTGTCTGCAGTGGCACCACAAATCTGGCGGGAACCAGCCCCGACTAAATTTAAATTGGGCGACAGCAGTATTGGACAATTAATTCTGACACCACTTCGGTAGCCAACAGATGAGACGAACACTGGAAGGGTACCGTTGTTATCATGGCAGCAACGTGCTATTTCGAAAGTTCTACAGTACAGCAAGTCCACCCCGCGTTAAAAGATTGGCTTCTGTCCAACATTTTGATTACTGTGTGAGTAAAAAGTGGCGCCAAGTCCGAAAGTTTCTGGGTGTTGGTAGGGATTTTGCAGTTGAGAAAAATATATTTACAGTAAATAAATAATCTGTACAAATGTTACAAGCGTTGAGCAGACCAAAGTAGAAATTGCACATTTGGAACTGAGAAAATGCACGATCACGATTCACAAACTAAAGCTGCACTAGAAAAGCGAAGATTGAAACTTCTTCTCAAGGCACACATCTGCCGCCAACCTTTCTCAAACCATTGCAACACGGGCATTTAAAAGTATTCTGTTTTAGCTCTTGTCTATATTTGGAACACGTCCTGGGGCTCAGATGCTTCTCACAGTTGTCAGTTTGCGGGAAAAATTCCTTGTCATTCGAGCAATCCTTGCACGCTTCCGTTCGACATTTGCGATATTCCGATTCGGGACCGCTAAAATTTCCTTCTATTCTTAAATCGTCTATCTACAGTCATAGGGCCAACCAGTATTTGATTGGACATGTATTGTGCTGCATTGTAACACTAACAAATAACGGACATGGACTAGAATTTCGGCTGAGGGCAGGTAAAGTTTTCAAATCCTGAGGAGGTTTGCTTGTACTATGCCGTAGGCTGATATAGTCTTTTGTTCCATTACTGATTGGGACCCTGAGATTACACCATTTCTCTTATTTAAAGAAACAAAACCTAATTTTTGCCATTTCTAAACATTACAGGATGTACTTGTTCAACTGAAATCCGATTTTCTACTCAGCTCAACAGGTGTTGGCTATTTGCTTTTTGTGGTTTTGCTCTTGACATAAAGTGCAACTGGAAGAGAAAGGAACGTACTTGCACTGTTTATCGTTGCAGACTCTATGCCTGGCCTGAACGGCACAGCCGCCACACTTCGGCCCGATACAAGGACCCCAGTCAGACCAAGCTTCGAAACTGCCAGCGTCCGAATAACTCAACTTGCACTTTCCTCTGACCAGCTTAAACGGAGGACAGCAGCTGGGCAGATTGCACTTAAAGCTGACTTCAATGATTCTAAACAATGGAATCTACTTATTTTTTTAGTTTGGCATTGGCGCCAAAACTAAGTGATACTTTGAGCAAACTTCAGTATTGAGCGCTCCACAAGGTTCGTCGTAGAAGTTGATCTTGGTGCAAGTCGTATCTCCCGGACATTGACTGAAGCTGCATCGTCGAAACTGCTGTCGGTCGCCGCTGAAAACCTATCAGCTTTTTGGCGCTTTCAAATTTGCCGCGCCACGTTGCCTGACCTGCAAGGCGGACTTCGACAGGTCCTGGCGCGAGCTTTTATGCCACAGCCACCGCACGTTTTACTGCAGGCCGACCAGGATGACCACAGACCCCATCGGCCGGGGCGCGGAGTTACGATTGGTTTCTCGGTCGTGGTCGTGGTCGTCGTTGTTGTTGGCTTCCTGGTGGCTAAATTTTGGCGCCAAGTTTGAAAAGTAAGATTTTTTATAATAAATTCTACTTGTTGGTTTTCTGGTTGTGGTTGTTGTTGGAGGAGGTTTTGTGGGGTACGGATCTCGTGGGTCTAGAGTGAGCAAAAATTTGCATACTACAATGCTAATCTTTCTTTAGGTGACATACACATGCGAATTCGAGCCTTGAAGCCAGTGTCCCTGGATATTGTTGAGCGAAAAACCACTACCATGTAGTTGGAGGAAGAATAGAAGAGTTTGGTAGGTTGACTGCTTTGGTAGCAGCAGAATCTAAAAAAGATTGTTGTTTTTAATGTCCTTTGTAGTTGCTCTTTACTATCTACCTTTTTCCCGTTTTAGTGAGGTCTCGCGATGTTTTCAGTTCAACGTAATCGAGGCACGTTGAGGTGCAGAAAAATTGCCATTTGTCGATAAATTCCAGAATTACAAGCTTGTTCGTAGGTGCCTAAACACTATTTTTGTCTACATCAGCGTTCTTTCATTTGTTCATTCGTCCGTCCGTCCGTCCGTCCGTCCGTCCGTCCGTCCGTCCGTCCGTCCGTTCGTTCGTTTGTTTGTTTGTTTGTTTGTTTGTTTACCTTAATAAGCCAGCTACATTTCTGATCCACATCATATCCACCAGAACCATAACCAGGCGAAGAAATATTTTTCCAGTCATTTCCAACTGTAATAACGCCGCCACAAAACGCATCTACAGACAACAAACATGCTATACTACACTTTTAGGAAAAAGTTTTGCATACTTTCCGACCGTTCATTCCGTTCGC
The DNA here is from genome assembly GCA_030248155.1 of Sabatieria punctata. Lineage (NCBI taxonomy): Eukaryota > Metazoa > Nematoda > Chromadorea > Araeolaimida > Comesomatidae > Sabatieria > Sabatieria punctata. The sequence goes on along the minus strand of JASANB010007563.1, from coordinate 27,878 downwards.
AGTAGGTACTTCCTAAACCATCAGGACATAGGCAGTTCCTGCAGTGGGCCGGGTGAGGATACCCACCATATTTACACTTGAAATTTACTCTTTTGCATTTGTCTAAAAGAGATGTTGCAAACTGCATGAGAATTTTTGGGACAGTACAGCGTACCTGAACAATAAGCCTCATTCATGATTTTGAAGTCCAAAAACGATGGTTTTTCGCGTTGGCCGATAGTTCGCTGGTATTCTGGGTCTACCGTAACTATGGTTTTCTTGCTCCAGTCATTGGTGAATGCCTAAAAAGTTTACAATTTTTTTGTGTAAAAGTATTTCAAACTTTAGATTTTTTGTTTTTGGAAGTGAACATTGTCATCTATACGTTTTTGAAAAACGTTTTTTGTTTTGGTTTTTGAAAGCTGAATAACGTTTCGGAGTCACTGGGTGACGTTTATAGCTTAAAAATTTGTTTTTGCTTTGATTTTCTTCAACAAATCAACTAAAGTAAAAAGTGCTGACCGTTGGTCCGTAGTGCATCACTGACCCCAAATCGTATGGAATTCCAAATGTTTTAACTTCTTTCCATGATCTGCAATGGTACATAGGGCACTGTTTTCGGAGTTTAGAAGTATACTGTAGTATTCGTACCGTTGCAAAAAGTTGCTCAAAAGAGAACTGATCACATTCTGCGTTTGAATGTTGACGCAACAATTTGAATCGGGTCTGGATTGTTCGTGCCACAGACCTAACGCGTGCCCGATTTCATGAGCTATTATGCCGATCTAAAACACCACAGCTTTTTTGTTATTTTTAGAGTTTTCAGAAATTTACATATTCACATCCGTCTCCAATCGATACCCCCTGTCGACCTCCGACGCGTCCAATCATCGAATAACATCTGAAACAATCAAACTACGCATTTTTAAATTTTTATCGTTTCGTTGCGCTAACCCCAGTCCCTTGAAAAACTCCAAGTGATCCCCGGTTGGTCGTGTGCTGCGTTGAAAATATAGACATGTGTTGTCCTCCCAAAAACGAATGCCCCGTTCGATTGTAGAGACGATTGTTGAACCGAAAAATAGAATTAAGAAAACAAAAGATTGCCGAGACCCGGGATCGAACCGGGGACCTTCAGATCTTCAGTCTGACGCTCTCCCAACTGAGCTATCGCGGCAGATATTGCGAACTTTGCAAAACGGTCTAATCTTTCAATCGATCAATCCTTTAAACTATTTTAAATATAAACACCGGCTGGCGAACACGACAATTACGCGCCTATTAAGTTAGTGCGCAAAAAAGCAGTAAATACGTTTTTCCGCAGGTTGGTGCAGTTGGTAGAGCGTTTGACTGAAGTGCCGAAGCCCCAAGGTTCGCATGCAACAAATAGAGATTTTAACTTTAACTCTAAGAATTACTGTGAGATCCGTCGTAGTTGTACTTGATAGGCAGTTTACTCCAGCGTGCCCTGTTGTCGGCGTAGAGTTTGCGTTTAATGCGCTTTCTTATCCGTTCCAAGCCGTGCATCCCGTCGTGTCGTTTAGCTCTACGAAGCGAAAACAGCAAGTGATTCAATATCTCCGAAGCTTGCCGAGGCGTAAGCAATATATCTCCTGAACGTTAGCATTGTTTTATGGTCATTATATTTATTGTAATTAAATTATGGCCCATTAGCCCCACCAGAGAAACTACCGTAAAACTTATATAAAAGCGTACGCTCCAATACTGGCGCCGCTCCAATAGTAGCGCCCTTTACGGACAGCCCGAAAATATGAACACACACGCTCTAACAGTAGCGCCCTTATAATATCAGCGCTCCCACGCGCACTACTACCAACGCTTTATACGTGATTCCAATGTAGAATGCTGTCCGTTTGAGAGAATTTTCTTTGATTAAGCTTGCAAACAGTAGTCAGACTAAAACTCACATAAAGATTGCTTGTGTTTAAGGGAAAAATACCCTCTATTTTCTGCAAAATGAGGGCCATTGAGATGGTCAATGAAGCATTGAAATAATAAACGCGCACGCTCCAACACTAGCGCCGCTCCAATAATAGCGCCCCCAAAAGCAATCAGGAAAAAATAATATCGCAGTGCTATTATTAGAAGTTTTATAGTAGTTAACTAAGGAAGCTTAGGACAAATGATACGGGTTTAAACATGGTAACTGTCTAAATGGACCACCTCATCCGCCGAAGGGGAACGGGGTTTGTTCGTCGGAGATTGATCATCTTAAATACGAGGGTACCTTTAGAGTATAGAGTACTAAAATTTCTGAAAAGTCAACTTTCGGACTACAGGTGGTTCAGAAGCGCTAATTTCGCTCAAATACAGATAAAAGTTTTGATTTTTTACTTGAAAAAATTGCGACATTGCATACAAATTCCTTTGCACAAAATTCGAGCGGGTGAAAATAGTCTCGCTGGGAGGGGTACCAACACCATATATATGGTACCGGCACCCATGGCCATGGGTACGGGTACCATATATGGTGTACTGTTTCCCAGTTAATTTATTTTCTAATTAACTTGCTATTAACTTGCTTGTGCCTGTCCGGAATTTTATTTACTAGCTATTTACTTGCTATACACCGCAATTTCAAATTTAATTTGTTATTAACTTGTTATTTGCTAGAAATTTGCTACAGGGTGTCTCAAAAAAAATGATCACATTTCTTTTTACTGCCATTTCCGCAAATGTTTACCAAATAGGCTGAAATTTGGACTATAGGTGCCAAAATTCGGGGAATTTTATGTGTTAAAGTTTGGTGCACTAGGCTTGACTCATTCCCGAGAAATTTCAAAAAAAGTGAAATTTGTTAAATCAATACAATGTAGTGAAAGCCGGTCACCGAAAAAATGATCACATTTCTTTTCACTGCCATTTCCGTAAATTTTGACCAAATAGGCTGAAATTTGGATCATAGATGCAAAAATTCGGGGAATTCTATGTGTTAAAGTTTGGAGCACTAGGCTTGACTAATTCTCGAGAACTTTCCAAAAAAGTAAAATTTGGTAATTTCAATAGCGAAAGCCGGTCACCGAAAAAACGTTACATTACATTATCGCCTGAACGTTGGAGTTCATGCGTCAACTTTTTACACACGAATTACCCTGAACTTCTGCGTTTACACTCCAAATTTCATCCAATTCCGACAAAAATTAGAAAAGATACAGGAAAAGGAAATGTTTCCATTTTTCGTGACCGGCTTTCACTATTGAAATTACCAAATTTCACTTTTTTGAAATTTCTCAGGAATGAGTCAAGCCTAGTGCACCAAACTTTAACACATAAAATTCCCCGAATTGTGCCATCTATGCTCTAAATTTCAGCCTATTTAGTCAAAATTTGCGGAAATGGCAGTAAAAAGAAAAGTGATCATTTTTCCGGTGATCGGCTTTCACTATTGAAATTACCAAATTTCACTTTTTTTGAAATTTGTCGGGAATGAGTCAAGTCCAGTGCACCAAACACATAAAATTCCCCGAGTTTTGGCACCTATGGTCCAAATTTCAGCCTATTTGGTCAAAATTTGCGGAAATGGCAGTAAAAAGAAATGTGATCATTTTTTTTGAGACACCCTGTATCTATTTGCTATCAATTTGCTAGAATTTGCTACAAATTTTTCGCTCAACCAAATTATGCCTGCGAGATTTTCCGATTATAAGACCACCATAGTTATTATAAGATCATGGGTTTCAAAAGGGCGTGAAAAGTCACCCATTTGGGCATTTTCCTATTTGTCTATATTAGAGTGGAAAACTCTGGTACCGTTTAAAATCGAAACTATACATTGTATCTCAGCTTCAACAAGCTGAACAAGCAACAGCAGGAAGAGAAGCACCAGCAACTCTAAGTTTATCCCTAACATGAACACATTCAGTAGTTTTCTATTTGCCGAATCTACTGTCACCTTAGAGACTGAATTTTGTCCATACTTGGCTATAGCCCTAGTAGCTATATGCGCAGCATAACCAAGCTTGGGTATACAGTATATTATGGCCGCATATCCGGTCCCAGGCCAAGTGGGGAAGATAGGGATGATGGATGAATATGTCTGAGGCTAGTAAATTCCTAGTAAATTACTAGCAGATTCCTAGCAAATTTCTCACTCCGTCAATCCGAAATAAACTAGCTAAGGCGGCCCTTTGCCCAAAATTAACTTGCTACCAATTTGCTATTTGCTACCCAATTTGGACCAAACATAAATTAATTTGCTATTTGTTATTAACTTGCTGGGAAACAGTAAATGGTGTCGATAGCATAAACGTCGTTAAGTTCCTGACTGATCTAGCGGCTTGAATGGTTGCCGGTGGCTATAAGGGTGGGCAAACCCTGTAGATCTATTATAATTCCTTAGTCTGGGCTAATAGTGTCCACTGCTATACCAAGCGAATCTATCGGAAGCATTGTTCGTTTAAATCGTTTGCGGTTTTATAGAGTAGATACGGTAGCACGGCAATTTACGGTCCGAACAGGGATGGAAGTAAAGGCTAACTGACGCGATGACGATGCCGTTTGTGAATCATACAAGACCACTTGCCCCTTGGTAGGGCGGCTGATCTGATTAACTTAAGCCTAATCACAGGTCTAAAGCTAAGCTAGAGCATGAACTAATGCTTAAATTAAATTTTGATTCTATAACCTGAGTCTAAAACTATAAGCAAAGCGTAAATCTAAGTTGGTATTTGTATTGTGGGCGGTACTGTCCGAGTACGAAATCTTTGGCAACTTTTGCAAGAGCCGCAAATTTGTATATTTTACGGTCGCGTCTTACGGTAGTCACTTGATTTTCAGGAAAACTTCCGATAATTACCAGGCTTCGATGGATTCCGCTGGTATAGGCTCAGTAGACTAAGTGAGGTGGGGGTAATGGTCTACTAATAATAAACTCACCCTCAAATAAATAGCGTGCAAGCGGATACTGTATGCCAGGCTGCGAAATAGAAATAGATACAGACGTCTTATCGGCGCCTAACGTCTGAAACAGAATCTTCAGTCAGATTTGATGTAGACTCTTAAAGTGAGCCCAGTGGTAGTAGTTGTAGTTCCGTTATATGCAAATTTTTAACTAACATCAAACTGTATGTTGACATTGCCTGCGGAGACGTTGCGCGTGGCCGAGGGGTCGCTGGCTCGAAATCGCTTTATGGCTGCGGCGTTGATGCGTTCCAGCAGACTGCCGATCGCCGCCAACTGCGCTCCGTCGTTGAACTGGGCGAAGTGACGTTGCAACTCCGCTTGGGTGGCGCGTTGGATCTGCGCCCGCGCCTCAGCCCCGCGCACTGGCGATCCGTCGCTTACCTGCAATTGAAGTGACAGTTGGCTAAAATTTTACAGAGCAAACATTCTGACGTTGTTTGCATGTTGCGTCAAAAAATTTCGGCCAAATTGAGTGACTGTGGATTTTGAATTTCAATTCAAATACAATTAATTTAAATTACGGACTCAGTTTCAAATTTCAATTAAATTAATTGAAACGATTTTCCATTATTTTCAATTACAATTGTGTTTCCAATTAAATTATTGAGCATAATTATTTTTCCATTTTTTTTGAAAATTCTAGGGTAAACCTAGTTCTAGTACTTTGAACGAATAACGTTTTTTTGAAATTTCAAGCGCACGGATTCAGGTGTTTAGGCAAGTTAGGATGACCATTTATAATGCAATCGAAAACTTGAAGTGTGCTCTTCAAAATGATGTCAGATAGAATGTTGTACGCTCAACCAAAGATGAGTGTTACCAAGTTTTTTTTTTAAAAACACATGGGTGTTCAAAGTAGCCCCCGATGTGGGGCTACTTTGAACACCGTGTTTAAAATTAATTCAGTCAGATAAGATAGGCAAAGGGGCATACATGTAATACGTCCGGGCCGGCCTGAGGGAGGAGGCAAGGGGACCTCCGTCTGGAGGGCGTTCAGGGATGGTTTCGCTCAGGAAAGTTGTTCAAAATTTAAAAAAATCTCAAAAACGCCTGGAAATAAGTTTTAGCACGTTTTATAGGCTAAAAATCGCTAATTTAAGCTGAAAAACAGCGTTCTTCAGCTAAAAACAAAACAAAATACAACAGAAAGGGTCTCTAAAAACGCCGATTTCTCTTAAATGACAGCAGCGGAAACACTAAATTCAGTTACAAAAGGCATTCTAAGCGAATTTTAAGCTTGAATTAGTGATTCCTAAGCTAGTTTGTTAGACTGGAGTCGTGTGGAGAGTTGTACTGGAGTGGAGCAGCTACTAATATTTGTATGTTGGGCCGGGAAGGTCCTCCTAATTTTTTCCTTGGGGTGTAGGGTAGGGAGGGGCGAGGGGGTTAACGTTTCCATCTGAGTGGTAACCACCAAACGCCCTAACCACAGAAGCCGAGAATATGCTCAGAAGACAAGGAAATCAGATTTATAAGGGTGTTCAAAGTAGCCCCTTCTCTTCTTCGCAGCATAGAAAAAGTTCAGTGTAAAATATCAAGACGATAGGCACACTATTGTAAAGAGAATGGTCTGAGGAGCAAAACAATATAAAACTTGACTACTTTGGGACATTGGAACCTAAAGTTTTCTTATCGTAAAGTTTTCGGCCGTTAAGATACCGATATTTTCAATCAACATAGCACTGTCAAACAGCAACAGATCCATTACTATTTGGTAGAGTCGTGTTGCCTGGAGTCTTTGGCGATAAACTAGCGCAACCATAGGCCAAAAAGCGAACCGCGGGAGCCATGCGGCGCAAAAAACGCGTAAAACTCACGCCTGTTCAAAGTTGCCCCCCTGTTCAAAGTTACCCCGGTTTACCCTATTATTTTTCCATTTTTTTGAAAATTCTGAAACTTTTATGTTTATAAAAACAGTGGTGCATGGAGCATTTGAAAGAAGGTGTATAAGGGTCTGTGCAAAAATGACATCATCGGTTAGGGGGAGGGGTTGTTACTGTTCTGTTGTACTTTTATGAAATACATCAAATAAAAAGGCAGAGAGTAGAGTGTTACAAAATAAAATGAAGTCAACATAAAACAGGTGATAAAGCCTTGTGTTTGTTTAAAAATCATTTCCGACTGTGATTCTTGCTCATTTCCTTACAGGTAACTTCCATATGAAATAATTGAAAACATAATTGAAATTGCAGGCAAATTTCAATTAAATTTAATTAATTGAGCTGAAATTAAAAACAGGTCAATTAATTATGCGGATTACAATTACAATTAAATTAACTTTTTACATCAAACAATAGTTACAGCAAGCTACATAAATGGTGACCCTGTAGATCTGAAGAACACGCAATCCCAATACCAGTTGGCAATTTATAGCTTACCGATAGATGTCCAAGACAGCAGAGCAAGAGGGCAATGAAAAGGGTGGAGGCCATAGTTCTCGCAGCAACTCAGGTAAATCGGCTCGAATGAACTCGAACAACAAAAATGAAAGAGGAAGTGGTGAAAGTGTTAATTTATGGCCGAGACGTCCCTGTTTGGCTGTTGACTGGCAGAAAAAAACTTTTTTGCGCACCAATTCAACGGCGCAAATCTGGGCCACCCCCATGTCTGAGACCGAGAGAAACGGGGACAGCTGAATCACAGACTCGTGCGCGAATCGGAAGTTAAAATTTAACCTTTGCCACGTCTAACACACTTCCAACACCAGTCCATGTCTAGATTAACGGCAAAAAGTAGTGCCAGTGAAAAATTTCTGGAGCAGTGTTTGAGTGACGGGCCACCGTTTTTTCTAATCGGTCGTCGTCTGTTCTTTTCTGTGTCTGCTGTGATTTATGTTCCTGTCTGTCTGTCTGTCGGCGGAGATACAACTTAAATTATTTCAAACAAACTGTTTCTTTCATAAATTGTACAGTGCACACCTAACCACTTAATCTGCGTGTCCACCGCGGATTTTACTGTTTTGTATAAAAAATATGACAGCCAACATGTACAGTACATATGCACATAGTACGTACCGGAGTTTTCCACCTATAAGCCCGGGTCTTATAACCGGAAAATGCCTAAATTTGGGATCACATTTTTGCACTAGTTATAAGACCCGGGTCTTGTAGGTGGAAAATCTATATTTTACGTTTAAAACTCTATGTTCTGCATGAAAAGCATGAAGTACACTGGTTTTTATCGTTGCAACAACTGACTGCACGTTTAGTCTGAATAGCTCAGTTTTAAACAAGTTTTGAAAACTTCGGCAACATAGAAGCTCCAATATGCTTACTGCAGCTATCTAAACCTTTTAAATCAAACAGTTTACCAAGATTACAGTGCAACAAACTAAAACTATACATACGTACTAAAAAAGCCAATGCCCCAACCAAATACCGCAACACTTCTAATAATAGCGCTGCGCTATTATTTTTTCTTGATTGCTTTTGGGGGCGCTATTATTGGAGCCTGGGTGTTTATCATTTCAATGCTACATTGGCCATCTCAAGTATCCTCATTTTTCTGAAAATACAGGGTATTTTGTCTTAAACACAAGCAATCTTTATATGAGTTTTAGTCTGACTACTGTTTGCAAGCTTAATCAAAGAAAATTGTCTCAAACGGACAGTATTCTAGATTTTAAACACGTAGAAAGGGTTGATAGTAGTGCGCGTGGGAGCGCTATTGTTAGAAGGGACGCTACTATTAAAGCGTGCGCGTTTATATTTTCGGGCTGTCCGTAAAGGGCGCTACTATTGGAGCGGCGCTTTTATTAGAAGTTGTATGGTAGCTGACACCACGATTACCCAATAGTTGCTTAGCATAGCCAAAAGTCGTAGGCGGCCCGAATTTCTCCACTTCTACACGGGTTGTTTAGAGCAGATGAGCGTTGTATCAAACAGCAGTGGCGAGACTGTCGCTCTGGTGAGGGAGAGGGAAGAGAGGAGCGGTGGGTCGGTCAGACTGGAAGGTGGAGTAGAGGATGTGACTGGCCACATGTGAGTGTCTGCGCACCCACATGCTCAGCAGTGGCAGCGGATTGTTGGTGGAGTCGATTCCGCGGTCCGACAGAGGCACGTCCGAGCCTCTTCTATGTCGGAACGCCGCAGCCACCAATTCAGAGTAGCGGTCCGGGCAAAAATAGGGAGACAAAATAATCTGCATTCTAATGCGATAGCGCACCGATGAGAACCAGCAGTAAATGCAGGCACTCGCCGCGAACAGCACAAAGCTCAGCAGCCGCAGACACCTCAGCAACTGTTCTAGGGTAGCATTCTTTATTTGAAAGTGCAGTAGTCCTGCTGCTTTATCCAATGCCGTCAGACCGTAGGAGAGAAGGAAAGCTGAAAAATATCTAATCATTCCTTTTTGATTGTCCAACAAACCTGGGTTGGATAATTTTTGCGAGCTAAAGTAAGCATTGTAGAATATGACTAGGGGCCTCCACTCTGACCAGATTAAAAGACGCAACCCCTTAGGCGGTTTTTCTGGGTTATGCTATTTTTACAATTTGCACACATAGGCATAGACATAAGGCAGTAACTAACATAGGCAAATATATGTCTACTTCATTTGTATATGTATATAGACAAATACAATGCAAAGTGATTTGTATATGTGTATGTATGAATATACAAACTTAATTGAAATACTACAAAATTTCTTGTATATTTGTATATCACTAAAAGTAAATTTTGCCCTAAAAACTGTAATTTTCTTTAATGAGTTGAGGTACCAAAACGAAGCAACTATAACCAAGTATATCAAATTTTTAGACCAATTTTACGAGATTTAATTTAATTTCAAATTATGTGACAGTCAACACGAGAAATTAAATTTGTTATTAAATTGCTATTTACTTGGTGATTTAAGCCAAAACAATTTAATTTTGTTATTTAATTTTAATTTGATCGGAAAAAAATTTTCATGAGAGAAGAAAGCCTTTTTCATCACTGTGGTTTTGGGATGTTTAGATTTGGAGAAACTTTAGAAAACTGCTTAAAATGCATAAAATTGTGAAGGAGATGTAGAAAACAGGTCAGTCAGTTACAATAAGAAAATAGCCAAAATACTGTAAATTTACTAAATTTGTTCCTGCAAAATATACAAACAGGAAAATATACAAACCATTTGTATATGAAGTCTGTTTGTATACGAATATTGAATATTGCTTCAGTACCAGTTTATGTACAGTTTGTAGGTATGTATATCGTACATGTAACAGGTCATCCTCCGAAGGGGGAGGGGGTTGGGAGGGTCTGGCGCCGCTCGGGGTCTGAGCCCAAATTTTGGGAGGGGGGGTTGGGCACTAAAAAACGCTCAAAATCGAAAAAATCGCAATTTTTTGGCTAAAAACTTCAAAAATCGCTAATTTGGGCTGAAATACAGCTAAAAGTGCTGTTATGCAGGCGATTTCGGCAATTTTTATGTCTGGAATTGTTAAAAAATCGCAAAAATTTGCTCAAAAAATTACTTGCCAGAAAAATCGGAAGGGGTCCCCATCGGGGGGGGGGGGCTGGCCTAAGTCGGGTGGGGGGCAGACCCCCTGTTACATGTATGATGTATACAGTTGTATGTATATCGAAAAAAATTGTATACAGTTGTTTTTCGTTAATCCGGACAAGTTGGGACCGGCCAATTTTGTCCGGATTAGCGAATTTCCGGATTAACGAGACATAACTGTATTTATACAAGTATTTTTATTTATTTATTTATTTATGATGTGTATAATTGGATATACACTAGCAGTAAGAATAGCGGCTGGAAGTGTTGAGCTTACCGGTGACCAGATGAAGGTGTACTTTGGTTCTCTTCGGGTCCCACTGAGGTTCGGTCTCGTTGGTTTGGTTGCAGCCCTGCTTACAACTGACTCTGCTCTGAGAGCGCGCCATACTGCCCAAGCGTCTGGTGGCCAGGTTGCAGAAAGTGCCCAGCAGAAGCAGCGGAATCACGTAGCCCACCATCAGCGCCACCACACCCAACATCTGTCTCTGATGCACGCTTTTCCTTGACTCCATCGCCCGGTCCAGACCACAGCAGACCAAGCTCAGAGAACAGGTGAGAATGATCACTTTGTAAGCTCGGCCTCTGAAACTATTTTGGTCCGTTTTTCTCTTCTACACCAGTCAGGCACTTAACGCCGTCTATGGTACCGACACCATATAAGGTGCCGGTACCATATATCAAGTCATTTATGTCATTAAAACTCTACACCAGCCGAAGCCAGTCAATGATATGGTACCGGTACTAGGCTAGTGGCACCGTATATGGTCACCCACGTTCGGGAACTGTGATGGTGCCATAAACGGCGTTAAGTGCCTGACTGTATGAGCTACACTCAACCTCCGCTTTCACGAGAAATTTGTAATTGTAGTTAAACGGTAACTTTAATTTTCGAGTCGAGCAGCTCTGCTACCAAACCAATGGACAGTTCGCACATACTCAATCAGAAAGGGACCGTCCATAAACGACGTCGTCCCAAAATCCCGATTTTTCGGACCCCCCTCCCCCAAAATCGCCTTGCGTCGTTTCTTTGGACCCCCTCTCCTAAGCCGACGTCATTTACCCCCCCCCATTAAAAATGAAGTACATACAGTGCTGTCATGTTCTCTTGTTGCCAAACTGCGTAATCAATTGAATAAATCCCTAATAACCACTCTGGGAACTTTTTCTATATCTAGAAAATTAGCCGAATGTACAAAAATTGAAAATAACACAATCAAAGTTCCCAAAAATTCCGAAGAAAACAACGTGGTTTTTAGCTAACCCCTCCACTCCTGATGCGTCGTCTATCGTCGCATTTCAGCCGACGCCTCTCCCCCTTCTGAAACGACGTCGTTTATGAGGGACGGCCCCAAAGGTAGCTCAGTCAAGGCCCACAACGGCGCCAAATTTAAAGGAACCAAATCATGAGCAACAGCCAAGTCGCATGCCTATTTGGTTTTGTTTCGTAGTTGGAAAACCCGTCCAGTTAATGTTTCAGAATGCGGACATCGTTTAAAAACGATGTGGATTCGTGCTTGGTCAGCGCAGGACAGTGGGGCGGGGGTAGAAGGGCCTCTGCCTTCCTTGACACCAGTAACGTACCCAGGTTGTAGGGTGGGTACTCCTATTTGTGGTGGAGGTAGGTAGGAAGGAATTAGGAAAAAATAAGAGAAACGAATAAATTATCACCTCCACCTGTCTATTTCATGACCACAATACGTTTAAAATGCGTTTTTGAGGGTAATTTTTCGAAAATGTCTCGTCCTGGTTGGCTAGAAGAAGCTTAATCAGACTACTAAAACTGTTAATTTTTGTCAATTTTACGCTCAGAATACCTTTTAAATGCGTTTTTAAAGCCTTTTTTTTCAAAATTTTATCTCCCTGACCAACCAGACAACTTCAAAACTTTACACTCCCTTTGCAAAATCCTGAGTACTGCCTGACACCGCCTGCATTTTTGCTTCCTTTTATATTTTCATTTTGCAATTTAGTCGCAAATTGTAATTGCAGTGCGATTTTGCTGGCTTTATAGAGGAGAAGCAGTTCTGTTAACTACAGGGTGTCTCAAAAAAAATGATCACATTTCTTTTTACTGCCATTTCCGCAAATTTTGACCAAAGAGGCTGAAATTTGGACCATAGGTGCCAAAATTAGGGGAATTTTATGTGTTAAAGTTTGGTGCACTAGGCTTGACTCATTCCCGAGAAATTTCAAAAAAAGTGAAATTTGTTAAATCAATAGTGAAAGCCGGTCACCGAAAAAATGATCACATTTCTTTTCACTGCCATTTCCGTAAATTTTGACCAAATAGGCTGAAATTTGGATCATAGATGCCAAAATTCGGGGAATTTTATGTGTTAAAGTTTGGTGCACTAGGCTTGACTAATTCTCGAGAAATTTCAAAAAAAGTGAAATTTGGTAATTTCAATGCGAAAGCCGGTCACCGAAAAAACGTTACATTACATTATCGCCTAAACTCTAACGATAACGTTGGAGTTCATGCGTCAACTTTTTACACATGAATTACCCTGAGCTTCTGCGTATACACTCCAAATTTCATTCAATTCCGATAAAAATTAGAAAAGATACAGGAAAAGGAAATGTTTCCATTTTTCGTGACCGGCTTTCACTATTGAAATTACCAAATTTCACTTTTTTTGAAATTTCTCGGGAATGAGTCATGCCTAGTGCACCAAACTTTAACACATAAAATTCCCCGAATTGTGCCACCTATAGTCCAAATTTCAGCCTATTTGGTCAAAATTTGCGGAAATGGCAATAAAAAGAAATGTGATCATTTTTTTGAGACACCCTGTACTATACATGTACATATGTAAACACTAATAAAACCAGGGTTGTATATTTTTCCGAAAAAAACCTCGGCCTGTTTTTTTCCAGTTTTTTTCCGGTTTTTTTCCTAAATCGCGGAAAAAAACTCCAGCCCAAGTTCTAAGCAACAAAGTTTATTCAACACAAGACTCCAACTGACCTCGGCTTTAGACTGGGAGAGCTGGGCCGATTTCCGGCTCTAATGCCCGCCCAAAAAGGAATTTCGAGAAGTCCATCATGGACAACTTTGAACGAAATTGAAATACAGTTTGTGCGCCCACAATTTCAGATGGCAGACTATTCCATATCGGTATAACACGACAGGCAAAGAAATTCTTGCGTAAGTCTAGTCGACTGTGCGGCACATACAACTTAAATCTGTGTCCCCTGGTGGGGACCGGTGGAGCTACGCTAAAGAACATTTCCGCCGAAACATCCAACAGACCTTTAACAATCTTAAAGACCATTACCATATCACGTATGATACGACGCTCTTCTAAAGACTTAATTTTCAGGGCTGCAAGTCTTTGAGGGTATGAGAGCTCAGCCATTCCAGGAAGACGACGGGTGAAAAGGCGTTGAACTCTCTCAACCAAGTCTACATCGCGCATAAAATACGGATTCCAAACTTCAGATGCGTACTCAAGCCGTGACAGTACAAAAGTTTTGTACATTTGCAAAAGAAAATTTACGTCTCTAGTTGAGAAAACTTTGAAAATTAAATTTACCTTTTGAAAACCGACCTGGGCTATTTTATTACAATGCGTCGAGAACTTAAAGTCGGAAGTAATTGTTACGCCCAAATCAACAATTTCTGTTACAGACGGTAGTGTATGATCACCTAAGCTGTATTCTGTATTTGCGTTACCGTATCCTAAGTGAAGAACTGAGCATTTTTGAATAGCAACTTGAAGTTGCATTCGAGTTGCCCATTCATAAACTCTATATAAATCATCTTTCAAGACTTGATTTGAACAAAATTTGTCAACAGCAAAGTACAGCTTAGCATCATCAGCGTATAATTTTAGGTGGGACGATTTAATTACTGACTCAAGATCATTTATATATATTAGAAACAAAACTGGACCCAATAGACTGCCCTGAGGTACTCCAGAAGTAACAGGTTGCAGAGCTGAGGCCGCTTCCTCTAGAAAAACGTATTGCTGACGATCAGTTAAGTACGATTTTAGCCAGTGTAACAGGTTTCCTGAGATTCCAATATTCTTCAGTTTAACAAGTAACTTTGAATGGGATACACTATCAAAAGCCTTGGCAATATCAAGATAAATTACATCAACAGTTCTTTTAGCATCTAGTGTCTGGGACCACTCATTTACACAACATAAAAGTTGAGTAACCGTAGAGCGACCACTCAGAAAACCGTGCTGGCAGTCTGAAATCAGTCTATGGTACTTCAAAAATGTTACAATTTCGTTTCTAACAATTGACTCAAAAACTTTACTGGAAGCGTCCAATAGACTAATAGGCCTATAATTTTTAACACTAGAGTGGATGCCTTTTTTATGGATAGGAATAATTTTTGAGGTTTTCCAAAGATATGGAAAGTTTCCAGAAGCCATAGATAAACTGAAAATTCGCTCTAACGGTAAGGCCACTACAGGGGCTAGTTTTTGCAAAAAGAACTGAGGAATTTCATCAGGACCGGCTGATCTCTTGTTACTCAGTTTAAGAAGATGATCATAAACTACTATGGGGTCAATTTGTACGTTTGATATAAACCTGGGCACATCAGGGAGTTGGTCAAGAATAATTCCATCATCTACAATAAAAACGGAAGCAAAAAACCTGTTAAAAGCATCCGCTTTTTGTCTAGGTTCCACTAAAATCGTACCATCGTCTGATTCTATAACTGGAATCTCAGATTTGCACGTTAGTCGGGATCTAACGAAACGCCAGAAGCGACTCTCAGATTTGGACCGCAAAATAGAATTTTCTTCAAGAAATTTATCTCGACGCTTCGACCTGCGACTCTCTCGCACTGCATTTAACCAAGCCTGACGCCTTTCATAGGTAGGATTTCTTTTAAATTGATCGTGCAATTTTCTCTGCCGCTTGTGCAAATTTCGAGTAGCGAAAGACCAGGGGTGATTTTTGTAGTGAAACTCGCACAAGGGAACATATCTGTCTACAGCTACATTCAATTCAGTCATAAAAGCCGTCAGAAACTGGTTTACATCAGTGCAAGTGTCATAAATTTCGTACCAGTCTATTGAAGTGAAGTAATCAAAAATCTTTGACAGGTCAGCTTTATCAAAATTCTTAAACAGCTTAGTTTTCCTTTCAAAATTAAATGGTCCAATGGAACCAGCAACCTCGAAATGGTCAGAACCCCCTAAAGGTTCGCCTACTTTGATATTAGTCACTAAATTTGGTTCACTAGAAAAAACCAAGTCCAATATATTACCCCTTTCGTGTGTTGACTCGAGTACCACCTGAGCTAATCCGTTTTCAGACATAAACCTATGAAAAAGTCTACTTGGTTGCGAGATGTCAAAGTCCGATTCATCCCATCGAATCTCCGGATAGTTAAAGTCTCCCATAATCACCAAGGGCTGTTTGTCTGAAATAAAATGGCTAAGATGGTCGATAAGAGAGTTAGTGGACTGACGAAGATCGGCCGATGGTGTTCGATAGTATAGCCCGATACGGCAGACCGGTTTGCTCTTATGCGCGTACACATCCACCCAGACTGACTCAAAAAATTCTTCGCTAGCCGTGCTAACTAGTTGACATTTTAGAGATTTTGGAATCAAAAACAGAACACCCCCACCAGGCCCAGCCCTTACCGCATCGTCCGCGCGGAAGACAGCGTGTGAGTCAAGCACAGAACCAAGAACCAAATCAGATATAGAATCTCGCAAAAAGGTCTCAGTGAAGGCAAAAACTGTGTTAGAAAAACGAGAACATAGAAACTGCACTTCAACCAGCTTATTTAGCAAACTCCGCGCGTTATAGAGCGAGAAAGACAGACTACCTACAGAAAGACAGCTGGAGTTTACTAGTTTAGCTGTTTAGTGACAATGGCACCTCTCCTGATTATCAGGTTCTCCTCTCCTCTCTGTCGACGGGCGTTCAACTCCTCACGCAGTTTCTTATCGGCCTGTCTCTCACTCAGGGTCATGTCCAGACGAACGAACGCCTTGTAGCCGAGGTTGAAAGTGTCCGGATCGTTTGCCATCACACCGCGAGCCTGCGTAAGAAATTTACGTCGGTGTTCCTGATTGTTTTCGGCAAAGCAGAGCTTGATGATTCGTGGGCCCTTCTCAGGCTTTCTTCCGTCACGAAAGACCTTCGCTATCGCCTCTTTTGGAATGTCCAACTGTTCACAGTAACCAGTCAACTTCTCCAGATCGGCGGAAGCCTGCGTGGTGGGAGAGCGTTCGTTTTCAGGGAGGCCAACAACAACGAGGTTGTTTCTCTTCTCACGCTTCTCCGTCTGCTCTTTGACCGCAAGGGTTGCTGCGTCCACAGCTGCTTTGGTGACATGCTCCAACAAGTTCCGCATGAACGGTCCTTGGAGCAACTCTTCTACAACTGACTTGACACAATCACGCAGACCAGAAAGGGAGCCGACTTGGGGCTGAGGTTGACAAAGCGTGGCTTCCAGACGGTTGAAAAACTGATTTTGATTTTCTATTAACTTTTGTAACAGTTCAGCCACATCAATCGAAACAGGAGTTGAATCAGAGGGAGTTGAATCCGAGCGAGTTTTAGGCATAGCGAGCCAAGCGTTAGTAAAGCAAAATCAATCAATACGAGAGCACTGGCCAAGACACAGCCGCACACGGGCGCACAGGCAGCGAGGAATGAGTAGTCCTGAGTATCCTAGGCTGGTTTTATGATTCCTAACGCTTTCTAGCGCCTTCCTCAGTCTTGTTAGACCAGAAATACACGTGTTACATTGATATAAATCACGAAACAGGCATGAAACAGTGCCTGACAGGTTCCATAAATAACGCTATATGCAAATTTTCTTACAGCAGTTTGCATTTTTGTTTTTTCATGCCAAATTTGGTCTTTTTTGTTGTTTTTCTAACAGTTTTGAGTCAGTATGGCCTATTATACATAGCAAAAGTCCATTTTTTAAACGAAAAATGACGTAAATTAGCTATTTTTAGCTTGAGTTTTTTTCCGCGATTTATGTTTTTTTCCGACCCTTAGGAAAAAAACCGGTTTTTTCCGGAAAAAAACAGTTTTTTTCCGGTGTTTTTTTCCCACCTCACGTCCCTGAATAAAACCAGCATCAGGTGAGGCGATCCGCCGATGGTGGTTGTGTGGGGGGGTCTGAGCCCAAATTCTTGGTTGGGGTAGCCTTCTAAAAACGTTCGAAAATCGCAATAACAACAAATATGACATAAATATGACAAATATAACATACCGTAAAAATCGATAATCAAATATGAATAGAAAGTGCAGGCAATTTTAGGGTCTAAAATTCTTAAAGGTCGCAAAAATTTCCTCAAGAACTCAAACTAAAGCTGGAAATAAATTCCGGTTTTTGGGAGACAAACTACGCATCTCTACGTATGTGGAGTGGACGGACACCTATTTTGCATTGTCTCAGTCAGCTGTTTAACGATTTATTAACAAATTGCAACTGACTTGGTGCAGTAGACTTGCACCACCAAAGGCTTATAGACAGCGATCCAGCGCTCCAGCGATATGTAGACCAAGAGCCAGGTGGCCGAGTAGTGAGAACTGATCATCAGCGGTCTCAGTTGACTGGCCAGCGTTGG
Source organism: Sabatieria punctata (assembly GCA_030248155.1). Taxonomy (NCBI): domain Eukaryota; kingdom Metazoa; phylum Nematoda; class Chromadorea; order Araeolaimida; family Comesomatidae; genus Sabatieria; species Sabatieria punctata. Next base: position 9,924 of record JASANB010007563.1, on the reverse strand, counting down.
CCAGAACTGAGCCGCCTCGACCAGTTCCGGCGCCAGCACCGGCATTGCCAAGAGGAGAAAGACGGTGTTCAAGCCACACATGGTGGCCAGCAACAGATTGACCGAACGCACTCGAAAGTCAAAGTGCACGAAGACGCAGACAGACAGCACATTGCCAACCACACCCACCAGACAGATGAGAACGAGAAAGGTGAGGGTGACGATGGAGAGAGAGCTGTCCGAGACGGAGGAGCTGTGGTTGCGAGACATGCTGGAGTGGAGACTCTCCTAGAGTGGAGATGAAAGGCAGACGCTGCCTCTGACAGATTTTATTAGCTCAAGCAGGCAAATTAAAACAAGAGCCCCGCCGAAAGGCACCATATCGCCGACGCTCAGATTTTCAATCTCGCTACTGGCGCACTAATAAGCTGGACTGTTTTTCTCATCCTCTTTATAAGCAATTAGTAGCGCTTTCTGAACTTATTGAATGGGGTAGGCCGATTGTCCGAAGATACACCTTTCTCAAATGGTGACAAATAGCCTACAAATTAGCTTTTACTGAGTTGATGTCTTTGGCACGAACAAGGTCATCTTTGGACTGAACTTGTTGTTTTCTAGCCAGACTTTGGTTAGTGAAGCTGCCAAATCAAGCATATCAAATTTCTGGGCCAATTTTACAAAATTTAATATAATTTTATCATCGCGAGAAGTTTTATTTCCTATTAAGTTGCTATTTACTTGGTGATTTTGGCCAAAACAATTTAAGAGTCAGTCTCTGGTCAGATCGCGTTTTGGCCCTTTGCCCTATTCAGACCCAAAATTGAAACTTTGAGCTAGAGAGAGAGCTCTAAGTTGGCACACTAATACATACTTATGAGTTATCTTTCAGCTGCAAAGGATTAGTGGATCTGACGCTCCTGTCCTGATATATAGCCTTCCGAAAATCGGTCCGCTTAACTATGGGACCAAAATTTCAAACTCGAATTTCTCGCTTCATACTCGGAATTCGGACCTAAAAATTGGGGGTTTTAGAGTACTTTTAGACTGCTTTAAAAAACTTTTGTTAAATTTTCGTTTTCAGAAAAAAAATTTTTTTCGCCCCCTTTGCGCCCCCCTAGCTCGTCTGGAACCCCCCCAAGCCCGTTTTTTTTTATTTCAGAAAAATGTTGCGCTATCAATTACCTACCGTTTGGTGTAAAGCATTGTTTGCCCAGACCGTGGAGCGTGAGAAAATTGAGGTCAAACATGCACCGGTCGCAAAATTTTTGCACTTTTCTCAGCTCGAATATTTCCAAGTCCGGACATGTTTGACCTAAATTTTCTCACGCTCCCCTGGTCTGAGCAAAGAATGCTTCACACCAAACGGTAGGTAATTCATAGCGCAACATTTTTCTGAAATAAAAAAACGGGGTTGGACGGTTCCAGACGAACTAGGGGGGCGCAAAGGGGGCGAAAATTTTTTTTTCTGAAAACGAAAATTTGACAAAAGTTTTTTAAAGCAGTCTAAAAGTACTCTAAGACTCCCAATTTTTAAGTCCGAATTCGTACTAGTAGGTGGAAAACCGGACTTGGAAATATTCGACCTGAGAAAAGTGCGAAAATTTTGCGACCAGGACATGTTTGACCTCAATTTTCTCACGCTCCACGGGTCTGGGCAAACAATGCTTTACACCAAACGGTAGGTAATTGATAGCGCAACATTTTTCTGAAATAAAAAAAACGGGGTTTGGGGGTTCCAGACGAGCTAGGGGGCGCAAATTGGGCGAAAAAATTTTTTTCTGAAAACGAAAATTTGACAGAAATTTCTTAAAGTAGTCTAAACGTACTCTAAAACCCCCAATTTTTAAGTCCGAATTCGTACTAGTAGGTGGAAAACCGGTCTTGGAAATATTCGACCTGAGAAAAGTGCGAAAATTTTGCGACCGGGACATGTTTGACCTCAATTTTCTCACGCTCCACGGGTCTGGGCAAAGAATGCTTCACACCAAACGGTAGGTAATTGATAGCGCAACATTTTTCTGAAATAAAAAAAACGGGGTTGGGGGGTTCCAGACGAGCTAGGGGGCGCAAAGGGGGCGAAAAAAAATTTTTTTCTGAAAACGAAAATTTGTCAAAAGTTTTTTAAAGCAGTCTAAAAGTACTCTAAAACCCCCAATTTTTAGGTCCGAATTCCGAGTATGAAGCGAAAAATTCGAGTTTGAAATTTTGGTCCCATAGTTAAGCAGACCGATTTTCGGAAGGCTATATCTCAGGACTAGGGATGGGCACGAAAATTAAATCCGTTTGAATTTCGTATTCGTTAAATCAATATTTGCCCATTTTAATTTTCGTATTCGTTAGTCGATACGAAAATCAAAATGCCTAATTCGTATTCGTACGAGTACGAAAATTAATTTTCGTTACGACGATACGAGTTCATTTTGTTCCAGAAAAATTAATTTTCGTATTTTCGCGGTAGGTTTTAGACTGCAAATAGGGACCCAATTTAGGCCTTTCAGCAATAAAATATGCCTTAAATATCAGTTCTGAATGCACAAATTCTGTAGAACTCGATTTCTCGCTAACGTTGGCGCGTTTTGATCATTGTAACGCAATGCTTCTGCTTGCTTATATTGCACATACGAAACGTTCATTGCACGTAGCTATGTACTATGCGCTTTGAGCCAGGAGATTGTCCCAAAGTGGACAGTCAAGCGTTGTGTGCGTAATATACTACTGACTCAAGAAAGTGTATATACGACTGTACTAAACAGTGCCGGTACTTGAAGCGAGATGAACAAGTTTCTTGGATTAACTAAGCTAAAAATGCTTTCTATAATACTTGTTCAACAACCCCAAAAATGCTTTGGACATTGCATTGCTACAGTAAAAATGCCTTTGTATGTTTGGAATCCGTTAAATTGCTAATAATTCAGCTGATTTATCCCGATCGCGCAAACCGGGGTTTGGCGCGAATTGTTTACAACAGTTCGGATTTTGCCTAATTACGTATGCGCGAATTGTTTCGAACAGTTCGCGCCGGCATCTTATAACGTGTGTATGACTCATATCGAACAGTTCGCGGCCAATTCGCGCGGCGCGAACAGTTTAAAAACGCGAATCGTTGGGGTGTGCGCCAGGCGCACAGGGTTTGCAGGTGGGGGTTATTGCTAGCTATATGTGAAACGTAAATTAAAATTCGTAACGAAAATTAATTTTCATATTAGCTGTATTTAATTTTCGTATTCGTTTAATTTTCGTTTCAATATTTCGCTAATTTTCGTATTCGTATTCGATACGAAATTTAAAAATCCTCGATTTAATTTTCGTACTAGTACGAAAATTAATTTTCGTGCCCATCCCTACTCAGGACAGGAGCGTCTGATCTGATCCACTAATCCTTTACAGCTGAAAGATAACTCATAGGTATGTATTAGTGTGCCAACTTAGCTCAAAGTTTCAATTTTGGGGTCTGAATACTGAAACTCGATCGGTTCAGAGACTGACTCTAAATTTTGTTATTTAATTCTAATTTCATCGGAAACACTACAATGTACCTGTTGGGCATGCCGGGCTCTCAGGGTAGAAAGAGCACCTTCTATCTCTTACTGGATTGATAACTGTTACCTTATTTACACGATAGTTGTCTGTCACTAGTCAGGAAGCGTTTCTTGTCGTTATACGAAAGATTGTATATTTGTCACTAGTCAGGAAGCGTTTCTTGTCGTTATACGAAAGATTGTATATTTGTCACGAGTCAGGAAGCGTTTCTTGTCGTTATACGAAAGATTGTATATTTGTCACGAGTCAGGAAGCGTTTCTTGTCGTTATTCGAAAGATTGTATATTTGTCACGAGTCAGGAAGCGTTTCTTGTCGTTATACGAAAGATTGTATATTTGTCACGAGTCAGGAAGCGTTTCTTGTCGTTATACAAAAGATTGTATATTTGTCACGAGTCAGGAAGCGTTTCTTGTCATTATACAAAAGATTGTATATTTGTCACGAGTCAGGAAGCGTTTCTTGTCGTTATACGAAAGATTGTGTATTTGTCACGAGTCAGGAAGCGTTTCTTGTCGTTATACGAAAGATTGTATATTTGTCACGAGTCAGGAAGCGTTTCTTGTCGTTATGCGAAAGATTGTATATTTGTCACGAGTCAGGAAGCGTTTCTTGTCGTTATGCGAAAGATTGTATATTTGTCACGAGTCAGGAAGCGTTTCTTGTCGTTATGCGAAAGATTGTATATTTGTCACGAGTCAGGAAGCGTTTCTTGTCGTTATTCGAAAGATTGTATATTTGTCACGAGTCAGGAAGCGTTTCTTGTCGTTATACGAAAGATTGTATATTTGTCACGAGTCAGGAAGCGTTTCTTGTCGTTATACAAAAGATTGTATATTTGTCACGAGTCAGGAAGCGTTTCTTGTCATTATACAAAAGATTGTATATTTGTCACGAGTCAGGAAGCGTTTCTTGTCGTTATACGAAAGATTGTGTATTTGTCACGAGTCAGGAAGCGTTTCTTGTCGTTATACGAAAGATTGTGTATTTGTCACGAGTCAGGAAGCGTTTCTTGTCATTATACGAAAGATTGTATATTTGTCACGAGTCAGGAAGCGTTTCTTGTCGTTATACGAAAGATTGTATATTTGTCACGAGTCAGGAAGCGTTTCTTGTCGTTATACGAAAGATTGTATATTTGTCACGAGTCAGGAAGCGTTTCTTGTCGTTATACGAAAGATTGTGTATTTGTCACGAGTCAGGAAGCGTTTCTTGTCGTTATACGAAAGATTGTATATTTGTCACGAGTCAGGAAGCGTTTCTTGTCGTTATGCGAAAGATTGTATATTTGTCACGAGTCAGGAAGCGTTTCTTGTCGTTATGCGAAAGATTGTATATTTGTCACGAACGAGTCAGGAAGCGTTTCTTGTCGTTATGCGAAAGATTGAATATTTCATGACAGAACAACACAGAAACGCAAAAAAATCATGACAATTGTAATTCTGTACATCTCACTGTGCTCACAAACAATGTGAACTGTTGCAGAGTTGGTCAGTAATCGGGACAAAACAGCGAAAAAACATTCATGTCAGTGAGTGAGGGCCGACAGAGTCAAATGGATTGCTCTGAAAAGTTGGGCGCACCATTCAGCAGTGCCGCTATGCTGAACCGATGCCCTGAGGGTTGTCGGTAGCGTAAATCCCAGTTGAAGCGCCAATTAGGACTGGTGGGCGTGTCCAGAGTGCCTGATCTGGCCAATCCAGCTGCAGTTAGGATGAGGGTGGGGTCACCGAGCGATATAGACCAGGCAAAGTTTTGCTGGTTTTTGCGATATAAACGAAGTCCTGGATTATTATGCAGAGTCACGTAAACGCACCACCGGTTCCGCACCAGTCTGCGACGCCACTCCCGGTCCTCTGCAAACATTCCGCCTTTCTCTCTACCTACATACACGTAAACAGCTTTTCTAGCCGAAAGGTGTAATGTGACTTTAACAAAAATCCTTTCTGCCTACATAGTAAGCAATTTACTTTTGGCAAATCTGCTGATGATGCTTCTGATTCGTGGTTTATTGTCATTGACTGTCAGGTCAAGCGTGCTCTCTGTGAGAAACTTGCAAAAGATAACCAGGATCGGGTTGGTCTGAGCGTTTTCCAGATTCAGTAGACAAACGTAGGCAGCAAAACCTAAAACACTCTAACACCTTAGTGTTTGAGCAGATAATCTTATACGAGACCAGGATCAAATCGCTCAAACTGCCGGCTCAGCGTGCTCACGTCCATACGAGGTAGAAGCCAAATTCCGAACAAAACTGCTTTGGCTATGCGCAGCAAACAAGAGACCAAACCCAACGGGGCATTAGCAAACACCATGAAGTACTGGAAATTCGACAGCGCCCGTCTGAAATACTTTAAACAATCAGGAAAATAGCAACTTCTGGTACCAATAGCATATGATGCACCAGTTAAACGTCAAGTGATACCATAGACGGTAAAACCTTCGATCGAGACATCTGGTGACTGATGCCTCTATAAGATTTACCATAACATAACATGCTGTTATTTCATGGACTGTTGAACGTTGAACACGAAACAATTACAAACCTGCGATTACGTTATGTTCCAGTTAAATGAAATAAACCTGATCTACCTGTTGTTAACAGCTAAAACTCTTTTTCCACTGGCATCTTTCAACATGAAAAACGACCAGACCACCACGAATTGAAAGACCAGCAGCACCACAACTCCTCCTAGTGGCGGTCTGAAATCGTTTTCCTTTGCAATTACTTTTAACAAACCTTTTTTAACTGTATGCAAATATAATTTAGTTAATTGCCTTTTGAAACATCGTCTACAAACCAGTTGCAATGATTGTGCATGCTTGCTTACCCAAAGTATCGCAGAATAGTAAGCAAAAGTTCGATCTTGTCATAACGAATTATTGTAACAATCAGCACAAAGAGCACTGTTAAAACGATCATAAATACAATCGCTTGAATGGCATAGCCCCAAGCCGCATAACCCATCTGATATCCGATGTACTTTGCACTCGTAACCTGAAGAAACAGTACATTAACTGTATTCTCAATTTTACCATCGTAACATTTTTATACGATTTTCTAACATCCATACATGTAACAGGGTCTGCCCGGGCCCCCCTCCGACTTAGGCCAGATTCCCCCCCCCCCCCGAGACGATTTTTCCGACCCCCCCCCTTCCGATTTTTCTTGGAAGTAATTTTCTGAGCAAATTTTTGCGATTTTTTGCAGTTTCAGACACAAAATTTTTTAGCAATTTTAGCTGTATTTCAGCCTAAATCAGCGATTTTTCACGTTTTTTAGTGCCCAACCCTCTCCCAAAATTTGGGCTCAGACCCCCAGGCCGGCGTCAGACCCCAAACCCCTCCCCCGTTCGGCGGATGACATATATGCTATTATCTAAATATTTAAAATAAAATGTATATTATTTGTCTGAAAGAGGCTTATTCACTGAAATTTTGGCATATTTTCAATAATTCAAGCTTGAAATTCTCTAGTTCACATTTATAAACGTTTGTACAATTAGATAAGTTTAAGTGGTCGTCAGATGTAAAATTTACTGTTACTGCTACCCATCTTGAACAAAAAAAATTTCAGGACGTCTCATTTGAACAATTTCTGCTCTAAAAGCAACATCCAATATATCGATTTAGAAAGAGAATAATAAACTCCTAAAGTGAAGAGTTGAAAAGGATAATATTCTACCACAATGTTTGTAGCGGAATAGCCAAAAGCATTTCGAGGAATTCCATCTGGATCTCCTTTATAGAGTCCTCGAATGTGTTTTCTATAATTCCTGAGGGAACTAAGAAGGGACACAGTAGTCATGCTAAATGCCAACACCACAGAGAGTGTGAACACCACTTGCAGAGATTTAACCTGCAAATATTTTTCCTGCTTACATATATCTATCAAATACAGGGTGGCCCATTTATCTATCCCGGGTTTCATTATGTCATGTTTTACATGAACGATATTTTAGGAATTCTCGCTGTAAACTATGATTTTTGGTTTTAGTTTGCTTTCTGTACATTTTCCCTACATTTAAAGTTACCGTACTCTCTGCTCGTTGATTTGATTGTCATGACTTCTTGATTTACCTGCAAACGATCTTCCATATTTTGAATTCTTTCTTTAGTGCAGTCTATCAGTGTATCAGTGTAACAGAGTCTGTAATAATCGGAGCGTCGGGTGCAGTGTTGTTCCCAGTAAATTTACTGAGTAAAAGTTACTCGGTACTTAGTTATTTTGAATTACAGTAAGTACTTTTACTTACCGGTAAAAATTTTTCTTAATTTTACTTACTGAATACCGAGTTTCAATTTTGAATTACTCAATTAGAAAAAAATTCGGTAAACTTGGTACTTGGTAATTTACTGAGTTGTTTACTGAGTAACAGCTTCTGCAATAGGTAGCTCGCCGCACCTGTGCAAGAAAATATACGGTTTTTCTTTCGCTTGTAGATCTGCTAATGACGAAAACACAATTTTTGCCATTTTTTGCAATTTTCACTGCTTGTTGCATAACCTAAACTTTCTTTGCGCCGCAGAATTGCAAACAGACTATCAGACGCGAAGACTATAGAAGTAGAAACTATATCTACTACTATTAGCTATATTTTGGTTGACGTTTTTTTTGCATCAGTCTGATGAACTGTGAGGAAACGTTTTTTTTGCATCAGTCTGATGAACTGTGAGGAAACGTTTTTTTTGCATCAGTCTGATGAACTGTGAGGAAACGTTTTTTTTGCATCAGTCTGATGAACTGTGAGGAAACGTTTTTTTTGCATCAGTCTGATGAACTGTGAGGAAACGTTTTTTTTGCATCAGTCTGATGAACTGTGAGGAAACGTTTTTTTTGCATCAGTCTGATGAACTGTGAGGAAACGTTTTTTTTGCATCAGTCTGATGAACTGTGAGGAAACGTTTTTTTTGCATCAGTCTGATGAACTGTGAGGAAACGTTTTTTTTGCATCAGTCTGATGAACTGTGAGGAAACGTTTTTTTTGCATCAGTCTGATGAACTGTGAGGAAACGTTTTTTTTGCATCAGTCTGATGAACTGTGAGGAAACGTTTTTTTGCATCAGTCTGATGAACTGTGAGGAAACGTTTTTTTTGCATCAGTCTGATGAACTGTGAGGAAACGTTTTTTTTTGCATCAGTCTGATGAACTGTGAGGAAACGTTTTTTTGCATCAGTCTGATGAACTGTGAGGAAACGTTTTTTTGCATCAGTCTGATGAACTGTGAGGAAACGTTTTTTTTGCATCAGTCTGATGAACTGTGAGGAAACGTTTTTTTTTGCATCAGTCTGATGAACTGTGAGGAAACGTTTTTTTTGCATCAGTCTGATGAACTGTGAGGAAACGTTTTTTTTGCATCAGTCTGATGAACTGTGAGGAAACGTTTTTTTTGCATCAGTCTGATGAAGTGTGAGGAAATGTTCCAATTTTCACCTACCTACCAAGCTTTTCATCTAAAGCCACATCCTCTAGTGACTATGTATACATAGTGTGCATGTTTTAAAATTTTCCATGCATGCCAATTAGCATAATAAATAAAATGTGAAATAACACAAAACATGATAAAAATTCTGAAAAGTCGAGCTACATTATCTTAAACTCATCAGTCAGCACTGAAAAAGGATTCTAGTAGCTAAAAGCTATATCAGGTAAACATTTTCAGATAAATTGTATATTTCTGAATGTTGAAGGTTTTACCGAGTTTACTGAATTGTTTACTGAGTACTTACCGGGTTTTCTTTGAAAAACCCGGTACTTACTCGTACTTACTGAATTTCAAAAAATCTGGATTTACTTACTGAATACTTACCGAGTTTTAGAAATTTGAGCTAGGCACAACACTGGTCGGGTGGTGTCTAAAAAGAAGAGGGCAGAGAGAGGCGGTCGTCTAATAAAGAGAAAACCCTGTTGTCGGTCTGTGTTTTACTTTGGGTGCAATCCCATCTAATTCTTAGGTAGTAGTTTGTATGGCCTTTAGTCTTTCACTCGCCAATCGTCCTCGCTCTAATCATAATCACAACGCGATGTACTTTTAGCTAAGCTGGGCCGGCTTTCGTTCCTTCTCGTTCTAGTGACTCTCGCCTTGACATGGTGCCCAAGACAAACGCGAGCCTGTGGCGAGTGCAGTGTTGCAGCAGTGCAAACCGGTTGGCCGTACACACTACCCTTGCGTTGCGTGCAGACCCTCCTAGGGAGGTGAGTTCTTTTCTCTGCGCGCGCCTAGTTTCGCTAGTAGCCACTAAACTAGGCCTAGTGCCGTTAAAAGTCGATGGTCGTGTCTCGGTAGAGTAGCGCCAGTGCGCAAAGGGCAGTCTTCCACCCTAGTAGTTTAGTACCTCCCCATTCGGGTGGAGGCTAAATCGGTCAGTTCTTTACTTCTAAATCCTAATTGCTTGCCAGAGTTGGCTC
>JASANB010007562.1:0-19594 GCA_030248155.1 Sabatieria punctata | reverse complement strand
TCGGTCAACCGGTTTGTTAATGCGTTGGCAAATCGAGCTTCTGCAGTACCAATTTGAGATACGGTACCGGCCTGGCAAAGAGAACTCAGTTGCCGATGCCTTATCTCGAAATGTTCCCACGCAATATGCCCTTTCCACCAGTCAAAACATCTTGCCGAACAATCGCCCCTCACTTGTTTTTTCAACTAAATGGTAATCAGTGTCTCCCCGCTCCGCTCTCAGTATTAACCAATCCAGTGGAGCTAGCTAAGCTGCAGCTTACTCAGCCCACTGCCGGCCCAATAATACGGTATCTCCAGACCGGAGCTCTACCACCTACCCCGACTTTAGCTAAGCGCGTTCGCCGTAGAGCTAGGAATTTTACTCTTCATAATAATCTTTTATATAAAACTAGTGATCACAAACTACTTTTGTTTATTCCCGAAAGTCTTTGTGAACCCTTACTCCAAGAGTTACATTGTAACCGCGGACACTTATGCAACTATAAAATGGCGACAGCACTCAGTTCTTATTTTTATTGGCCAAATTGGCGGGATGACATTCAAAAATTTCTTAGACGATGTACTATCTGTGCCTCTTATAAAAACTTAAACTGTACACCCAAAGCTCGGTTATGCCCTGTTCCAATCGCTTCACAACCATTTTCTACTGTCCAGGTTGATGCTATTGGTCCTCTCCCGCTTTCGATTAACGGAAATAAATATTGCTTACTTTTTACTGACAATTTGACTCGTTTTATAGTTGCAAAAGCTGTACCTAACATTTCAGCAGAAAAAACTGCTGAAGTCATGTTCTCTGAAATTTTTTGTCAATTTTCTTTGCCTTTAAAAATTATTTCTGACCAAGGCACAAATTTTTGTTCAAAACTTGTCCAAAATTTCTGCGAATTACTAAAAATTAGACAAGTAACTTCAACTGCCTATCATAACCAAACTATTGGGAGCACAGAGTCGTCCAATAAGCAAGTTATGCAAATTATAGCTAGATACGCTAATGAAAAACAGGCCGAATGGGACGTTTGGCTACCGACTGCTGTTTTTCTATACAATACAAGTTCTCAAATTTCACTAAAAATGTCCCCATTCTATGTACTTAGAGGTTACCATCCACGATTTCCTTTAGAAACAATACTCGAAAATTTTAAACCGCCAATTTATGCTGAAGATACTGATTTTGTCGAACGTTTTCTCGAAAATTTACACCACATATGGAAAATAGCCAAAACCAATTTGGAACTTGCTCAAACAGTGCAAAAACAATACTATGATAGAGACGCAAAAACAAATTTTTATTCTGTCGGAGACCTTGTTTTTCTTAAAAATTTGGCACCATCTACTAAATTAACTAAAAAGTTTGCCCGGAAATTTTTAGGGCCATATAAAGTTTTAAGCGTTCAATGGCCTAATGTCACGATTCGGCTTGAAAGTGACCCCTCGCAAAAACCATATACCACCCATCATAACCGGTTGAAGCCTTTCCGCTCGCCGGAACATCAAAGTAAACAACCGACAGATAAACCGGGACCTAATTCAAGCCATTTGGAACTTCCTAAAACCTATGTCACTGCTGCGACGCAAACCGTTTCACACTCGTATAACTTACGTTCTTTGCATAATTCGCTCAATTTATAGCTTCAATGGCTCAAGCGGGAGATCTGCCCCTCCCAGGTACAAATTGTATGCCAAGAGCGGAGGCCGACAGTCATCAAGGGGTACATGCTACATCTCTGCTAACACAGGTGATAAAAATTAAGACTTCTTACTTGATTATTACTCCCATTAACAATGAGTTATCTCAGTTACCATCTTATGCTGAACCTACTGGCCGTATCACTAGGTTGACTATCTTTTCCCCTACAATTTCTATGCCATATGAATATTTTTTACAAAGTTTGATCAAATTAAAGTCACAGTAACCTGTACAGCAGACGGTGTGTGGTTTGCCACAGAGGCATCTATACACCGCTTGCTGCCGCGCGTCTCTGGTATAGGTGTTCTAGCGCTCATGTACACTGAGGATAACGTTATGTCGAAGGGATTTATCCGTAGTCCAATTCTTTCAACCGCCGCTTTTTGTATTCCGACTAATTTACGACCGTTCAGTGACATTCATACGTTACAGTCAGGAGACATAGTCAGGTTTACTGTAGCAGACGTGACAAACGTGCCTGCACAGCAACGCTATGACTACACTACTGTACGTATGAAAAAGATACCGCTGCACGTACTCCTTAAGTGGCTTGGTCTGGATGAAGGTGCGTCAATTAACATTGCCATTACTAACTTTCAGTTGCTATGGTCGCTTCTTATTCATAACGAACAATATGTCCCGGCGGAAGAATGCAAGAAATCATCGCTGCCGGACGTATTTGTCTCGTTCACTTCCGATTTTCCCGTTCAGACTAGTTTCTCGGTTTCTCATGGTTTTAGAGCTCAAATAGGCACCACCATTGCTTTTAAGCTGAAAACCGGTACGCAGCTACTAGGTAACATTTCCAATGTTGTCCTAGATGAGCCTAAGCAAGCTACCGTAACCGTAACCAAGCAACTGTCTTCCGCTCATTGTAGATCCCATCATGTTATATCTGAAAATATACAGATAGCGCCAGTACTAGATAACAATACATATACAGCTTATCAGCGCCTTATAGATCAAGTTCATTATTTTCTGCCTCCGCACGCACCTAAAACGACGCACGCGCTTATTTTTGAACAGTTACTTAGTCATTCTCACGAGAATTTCAACGAACCAATCAATGCGATCATGTGTCGCCACTGCGCACATTAGCATTTACTAGGTATGGGCGACCATATTTAATAATTCGCGCCACGACCACGAAAATATGCTGAAAGAGACCGATAGCATGACCGCATAGGACAATTGAGGCAAAAAACCGCATTCGATTTCATTAAAAATTAGAAAAATGCGATTTAATGACAGCAGCCTGCGAAGGACTTTTCTATGGCGCACTTGGTACCATTTTTTATAATGGGCGAAAATATGTTGAATAACTCGCGCTACAAGAAAAAGTTTATGCTAAAACGGCGATAGCATGACCCGGATGCGATAAATTACGCAAAAAACCGCACTTGATTTCATGAAAAATTAGAAAAATTCGTGTTAAAAACAGTTTTTGTGTGAGCCGCGCAGTTTAGTAATTAGCATTTGGTCTTACGTTTGGAACGGGACTGATTCCGCTTTCTGTGTACGATTTACGAAGATGCAACCCACTTGATTGTTTAAAATCTACTAGAAGGCCGTGAATATTCGTAACACAGCTAAATTAATGCGAAAAAGTATGATTGGCGTTGCACAAAATAAAATACTGAAATTGGAAAAATTTAGGGATACAGAAACTTCAACACCGTTTGTGGGGTTAATGACAAATAGCAGAGAGCCAATTCTTGTATCATTCGAAAGCACAAGTCTACTGTACTCAGAACCGATTGAAACCGTTTCGCCAAATTCATCGTTTTATCACAACAATCAGGAACACGAAAAAGTCTCGAAAAAGCCGATTTTGAGCAGTTAAGAAAGAATCCAGTTTTGTGGGGACCGCGTCGAACTGCGCATGAAAAAGAGTGGGTGGATAGGTAACAAGTACGCTGATTTCAAATCCGATTGAAACCAATTTAAATAAAACTCTCCCTTTCAACAGAAAATGGACGTTGAAAAACGACGAATTCAGATTTTTTGAGGAAAAAATGCCCTTTATCGGCTGAATTATGGTTCAAAATGCATCTTGGTCGATAGCTCGTACTCTGTTTCATGGAAGTTACATCACTTCCTCTTCTATCAATAACCGAACATAAAGAAGGATTTGCTCCCCGGAAGTTGCGAAAACCGTTTTTCGGACCATATTTTGCCCGTATTTTTTGTATTTTCTAAACGGCACGCATGACTACCCATCCCTACATACCAGCCACTACCCGAAGTACCCCAAGAGATTCAGTCACACGCCACCCGAACAGTCCAAATGCAAGCGAAGCTTAAAGGCGTAACTAGAAAAGCCCAAACTGGCCAACTCCTTTGACGAACCAAAACTTAGCAGGCAGACCACCAGTTCAGCGTCCACCAGATTCAGTCTACTAACGTTCTTCTACTGCACGTTCTTGACTGGACACTGAATAATTGTCCAGCGCGCATAATTATTACAACGTGTGCCTCAGCTTTAGATGAGCGCCTGCACCACCGCGCTTTCCGCTTTGTATTGATTGACGAAGACGCTAACGCCACCCACCTTGACTTTATAGCCGCTGCCTCTAAACTGCATGTTTACAAGGCTAAGCAATTGATCACTTTCGGAGATAGAGCGCAATTGCCACCTTTCTCTACTGGTCGCAACCTGAGTGGCCAGCTTTTTTGCAACTACACCGCATGAAACACTTGATACAAACGGTACAGTACCAGTCTTCTCTTCTTGACTCACACATTGTTTTCGTTTGCACCCCCATCTTTTAGAATTTTCAAACGAACACTTTTACCAAAATTCACTAGTCCCGGCAGTGACCTCAAACCAACGGTCACTTTTGCTAAACAAATTTCCATTTCCCTCTAAAAGGCACCCCACTTGTTTTTATTTCTCTTCGATCCAATGACGAATTGGCTATTGGGTTTTCTCGAATTAATCGTTCTGAAATTCAAGCCATTATTGCAGTGTTTACATTTTTGGTGCAGATAAGTCACATACCGATGCATGATATTGCAGTACTTACTATTTACAGCGCACAACGCGCTGCTATTGCCTATGAACTTCAAAAATATCTTGGTACAGAAGCTGCCGCACGCGTAGCTGTTTTAGATGCAGCGCAGGGAGCCGAGGTAGCCGTCGGTATCTTAAGCTGTGTGCGCGCCAATCTCGATGATTATGAAGTTGGTATCGGATTCCTAGCATCACCGCAACGCCTTAATGTTGCTCTTACGCGAGCCAAACAAGGTCTCATCTTATGCGGGCAGGCTGAAACTCTAGCTGCGGACCCCATGTGGTCAGCTCTGCTAATGCATTATGCAGAACTAGACTTAGTACAACCTAACTTTCATACAACTCTGCAACAATTTGAGCAGCTAAGTCCAGATCAGTGGTATGATACCACTGATTGGCTCCAAAATTTAGGACCTGGTTTAAATTTACTCTAAAACTTTTCTATCTTTCTGTATTTACCTTATTTTGCATGAGTTTATTTTTATTTTTTTCCTTATTCTTTACATTTTTATAATTTTTTTCAAAACTTACAAAGAATTTTTAGACAGAATCGTCACCGAATTCCCCACTAACTGTTGATCCCGACGAACTGCCTGATGAGCGTGGCCAAGGCTTTCATGGCTATAGATTGCCTGATCTTGCGCCTGAGAGCGATATTTTTCCTTACCCAATCCACAATGTGCCACCCATATCCGGTCATAAAACTCGGGTCGGGAGTAAAGCTGAGCAATACCGAGTGATAGCCAATAGTTACCGAGCCACTACTAAAGCCGATTTTCTCCCATTTCACGCATATCTCAAAATTTTACTGAACGGCATCAAAACGCCTCTTTTGCGAAGTCTCATTATCAAATACGCTCGCCATTTTTGTGTTGTCCCGACAAGCCGCCGGCATGTGCTGAATACCAGCGGTAGCACTGCCCTTAGGCGCTGGATGAACAATGAATCGGACCCCGCACGCCTAAAAACTTTCAAAAAAAGAATTTGAGAGGCTTAGCAGGGACGTCAAGAATTCGGACGTGTTACATAGTATCCTTTCCACTCCCGGACCCATTCCGCCTCAACTTGAATCTGATATAGTCGCTACTTACGGGCAACCCACCCCGCTCACCCCGCTAGGCATTCCAATGCCCATCCAAGGCACCATGCAGTATCAATCTTACGAGGCCGATCATCCTCGAGCCGAGCCGAAGTGTAACATGATGCCCCAGCTGCCAACATCAAACTTCACGGCTCCGCCTCAAGCGCAATCCTGGTTTTATCCGGGGCAATTCTATTAATCGGTATATAGAGATACTCTGCAAAATTTTACGTCAAATTATCTTTGTATCCGCCTACGAGTGTGTGCACTCTCTCTTTCGTTTGTATTACCATCTTACAGCCGAACCGTAACCACCGCCTTAACCACAACCTTTTTTTAGTTGCATGATTGCTATATTTGTTTAGATATGATCACAAACAAAGAGGGAAGAGAAGAGCAAGAGAATGAGGGAAGAGGAGAGGCAGATGCAGATCCTGATCTCTACTTTTTTTTTGTCTGTTTTTATTTTTATTTCTGTATTACTGCCTGATGCTTGTATTCTGGCAAGATTGTTATTTTGTTGATTTTATTTTACTGTTTCCGATTTAATTCAAATTGAGTATCCAAATTTACTGAACTCTTCAATCTTCTAATATCTAGACCCGTTTTCAACTGTTGTCAAGAAAATCTCTCAATTTTTTAAGGAACTAATTGTTGATTTTTCTATATTTACTCGGAAACACTAACATCTACTACCAATGTCTTTCAAAACATGTATAGCTACGTTATTCCTAACCAGCCCATCATTGCCGCTGTGATATTAAGTGTACATAGTCAATTTTTTTATTCATGTTTAACACGTTCTATTTCAATTTTAGTTAAAACGACTGAATCCTCCAGCTCCAAGCCCAGCGCACAAAGATTGGAAAATTGAACACTGGCACTGGCAATCTTTCCCTATATCCGAAGTTATTAAGACCAGACATTTGCTTCCTATAGGAAACCCGCTAGATCCCATTGTAGTTTTAGCTAACAGAAATTTACAAAATATTAACGCACGCTGGCATCTCAGTATAGACCCCATTGAAAAAGAATCTGGATTAACGGTAGGACTGGCAAGTCTGAAAGCAACAATGATTTCTTGCATTTCTGTAACTTCACAACCTCCCCAGGAATTTTTTGTAGGCATAGATAATAATGGCCTCATATGGACCGATCACGGTTGGACTCATTTCATGAAACCGTGGGGAGACGCTAAAACTCATTTCACATTTGAGTATAATGGCGCATTTGGTACATTGGCAGCATGGAAAAACGGATCTTGCTTAAGTATCGCAAAACGGGATATACACAAAGAAAATACCCCAATTTATCCAGCGCTTTCGACTGAATACCAACTGAATTCTACCAAAATAGAATGGGCCACAACGGCTATTCCCACCCTTTTGGACTGTGTAATTTCAAAAAAATTTTCTTTTATTAAATTTCCCCATTATTTAGAAATCCACCACGTGGAACAATTTCTCAAAACTCTCAATATTTCCCCTCTTTTAGAAAAACTTCTCAAACAAAAATTTTTGAGACATTTATGCTATACTGGACCGTATCAATCTTTTACGTATCTACATCCGGATCGACCAACCAGTCCTGAATGTCCATTCATCCACGTGCCCATTGTTCATCTGCAGCACGAGGTATCTTTTCGTTAATTTTAATGGAATAAATTTATTACAAGAAAGCTAATTGACTATTTCTAAAAAAAAAAAAAAAAAAATCCCCAAATCCAATATCAGTCATTTTATCTAAAATACACGTTTTTTTTATATCTCGGCACCATACAACACTCTTGTATTTGCTTTACGGCTTCTGTTATTTTTCTTTTCTTGTAAAACCATGTATTTGCTATTACGTATTATGTCATATTGTCTTAGGGTAGTTTTAGAAGCGTGCATAATAATTCGCATTGACATAAAACATTTATTTGGAAGTCCATTATCGACATACTGTTACTGCATACTTATATATATATATAATTCATTACTTTTCAGATGTCATTGATTTTATTTATCCGACATATTTTAACCAAAATCTATTTTCAATTATATGGGTATATTATGTCTAATTTACAATTTCAAAAAAAAAAAAAAATCCAAATTGCACATATGCTACCAAAGCATTTACTTCTTGAGAAACAAACCTGATCGACTGTATGTATGACTGTCTAAATCACTGATATTTTACCGATCATTAAAAAAAAAAAAAAAAAAAAAAAAACTGTTTAGTTATTTAACTGGCACAAGCCTCAATGATACAGGATGGATCGCTGCTTTGCCCTTCGACAAATATGAAAGATCGAAGTAAATTAGCGATTCCGCCCTGTGTCTTTGGTACTCTTCACTAAGTAAGTCAAGTTTACTCCTTTTTTCAAAATGGTTGTTATACGATAATTCCTATGATTTCGCTTCTCCTACCTATGCATATTTTTTAAATTACTGTTTTGGTGCTAACACATGAGCATAACTGTTTGTTTATAACTCTATCTCTCTCTTACCAAGCAAATTTCGAATTTATATACAATTTACAAATATCTCTACTCCTTTTTCTTCAATAAACATTTCTTTTAGTTACCTAAACCAACAACAACCCTAGTATGCACTTTCCTGGAGGAGACACCTGATATTGAGTTGCGATAGACTGAAAAAAATCGTCTCAATTATCACTGTGTCTCCCTCTAGTGGAGTTACCCATCCAAACCATCTACTCATAGCACCAGTAGCAGAAGCTAAATATTATTTCCGATCACTCAAGCCGAGGACGGCTTGTTTTAAAGAGAACGGAGATGTCAAAGATGGTTATAACAATGGTCAACGGAGTGTCTACTATATGCAACGTGCCTATTATGATACTTTAAAAGTACTGCAATAAACGTTCAGATGTGTATTCGTATATTCCTATGTTTTGTGTGTGCTATGGTTAAGCCGAGTCGGAGGGAATGGTATCAGGTGGGCGGCCAGTGCAAGGGCGAGTTGGCGAGCCCTAGAAAAACTCGCCTTCCTTAACTGGAGGGGGCCGCGCGCTATATAAGCAGAGCGCTGAAACGCACCTCGGTCAGTGGCAACTGAGCGTCCTGGTAGATGGTGTAGAGATTCGATCTGCAACCAAGCGCGACAACCAACCAGCCGAACCAGCCGACTACAACCTATCGAGGCGCCAGTCACGATCCCGGACTCGGTCGCCCAGAGAGAGAATACATCAGGTAAGCGAGAGTAGCATAGAGTCCGTAAAAGGACAAGAATCTTATAGCTAGAGTGCCAGGTACCTAATAGAATATTCTGTTCCTACGGTAGCTGTCATTTGCCCGCACGCATATATCCTAGTGGTACTGTTATTTAAATATATTAATATTAAAATGAAACTATTATTAATAGTGCCATTTTAATAGTATTAAATCTATATTAATATTAAAATAGAGACCCTACTATTATATTAAATTAAATTAAAAATACACAGAGGGGCTGAATATTAAAATATATTTTTAATAGTATTTTAATAGCATTTTAATAGTAAAACCATGTTTGACAATCAAGGAGTTACATAATTTTACCTCAGAAAATGATGAAAATTGAAGATTTCTGACTGCCGTCTAAATCTCGAATGTGTTTTCATCTGGAAATAGTGGAACTTTTCTCACTAATAGGCATGAATGACAAGAGGACCTGAATCTAGTCAATAACCTATATAATAACAGTTTTTCCTTTCAAAAATTTCTCTTTAACTATGACTGAATAGTTTTACCTACAGCTACTTGTGTTTGAATGCAATTTAAAACCAGGTTCAGAAAAGTAATTTCAAAAAATGGTTATAAATTTCTGCAGAAAAATGCTTCTAAGTTGCATCTCTGATTAAATTTTTAACTAACACTAACAACTTCAAGCAAAAGATGTTGTTTTGCCAGTTCGCTGAAGTGTGACCAAAACTTTTTGACTGCATTTTAGAATATACTATTAAAATGCTATTAAAATACTATTAAAATTGTTATTTAATAGTATTAATATTAAATCTAAATTAAAATTAACAGGGGACTATTATATTAATATTAAATTAAAATTAAAATCGGATAGTTCTATTATATTAATATTAAATTAAAATAAAATTTCACTATTAAAATTACAGTACCTAGTGGCCCATTGCCCGAGTCTATTGGCCGACGCCTGTGCACGCCCATCATTAGTCAGCAAAGCAAGAGTCAAGACTATAGATAAATTAGCTGTTGAGTCATATCGATTATTCTCACGGCCAGCCGCTGACTCCTAGAGCACTGTAGTCGGTGCGCCTATCAATCTCTGACCGCTATCATTGTGTCAAATCTCTCTCAAATCTACACCTAGCCACCGCACTACAGTACGTAGGTTACACCCCAGAGCATACGCCAATAACCTACATCACAAACTGCTCCTACAGTACTTAACGCCATATAAGGCACCGGCACCACATGGTACCGGCACAGCCAACGTACATGGAACGTATTAGGGGTACATGGAACGTATTAGGGGTACCGTCTAATGTACCACCACGACCACTGTGCCCGAACCTGAGGTGCCGTGCCGTGCCATATATGGTGCATACAGTACTTCTACTGTAGGTACCGGTGCCTATACATGTAACAGGTGGTCTGGGGGCTCTGCCCTCAACCCGACTTAGGCCAGACCCCCCGGATACAATTTCAGACAGCAAAACAGCACTTTTTAGCTGTATTTCAGCCCAAATTAGCGATTTTTGGTACCATAAACGGTGTACAGTGGGAAAATATCGAAATTTTTAAAACATATTAATATAACTATACATATATGTTTTTCGCCAATCAAATATATAAATAACACATATGTTTCTGAAAATTGAATATGCACATATTTTTAAACATAAAACATATTCGTGTAAAAGACGCTTATTCACTTAAATTTTGTCTTAATTTTCGATAATTCAAGCTTCTGATAGTGAATTTCCTGTTTAAACGGTTTGTAATAAGTTAGATAGCATACTAAGACTCAATAAGTTTAAGTGAAAGTCAGATTTTGGAAAAGTTTACTGTCAAGCAGCAACCAAAAGTCTTGAAATCATGAATTCCTATAGCAAAAATATGTATTGTATATGTTTCCAGAAACATATTGGCCTCAAAACATATAAATACAAAACATATTTGACATGCAAACATATTGAGAAACATAAACATATATGTTTTTCCAAAAACAAACATATTTATGTTTTAAAACATATACATAAAACATATACGTTTCCCAATGTAAAACGGTGTTTTAACACTTAAAAGTGCCTGACTGTTCTAAACGAATTCAGAGAGTAGGCAAACGTGATTCACTTAGTAAGAGTTGACTTTTTGCATTCACTAGATAGCTAAAAGTACAACCTTTGACAAGTGAAATGTCTGCTAAAGGTACGTAGAGCAATGCAGACTACTATAGAAGGTCTTAGACATAGTCGCAGCATAAAAGATTGCTCCAAGCATCTTTGCTCTCACTAACTTTCTCAGTTCGTCTCAAAATGATCACACTATCCGTGATAGTTTCCGCTAGCGTGTTGGTATACTGTAGCGCTGCTATTTACCAACAACCTCTGCGAGAGATCAAGAGCATGCGATTGAAGCAGCTGGAAGCTGGTACTGGAACAGAGAAGTGGGCGAAATGGCGAAGAAATGCTACACAACCGTTGCGGGATTACTATGATGTGAAAGGAGACTGTACTTTTACTACCTGCTATTACTGTATTTGTTTGCAGATTAGCTATGTGAGCGACGTAACCGTGGGAACACCGCCGCAAACACTTTCAGTTATTCTAGACACCGGTTCCTCGGACTTTTGGGTTCCAGGTTCTGACTGCATCAACTGCGGTACGTAAAGATTTATTTACACAGCATATACGTACCTCTCTCTCTCTCTCTCTCTCTCTCTCTCTCTCTCTCTCTCTCTCTCTCTCTCTCTCTCTCTCTCTCTCTCTCTCTCTCTCTCTCTCTCTCTCTCTCTCTCTCTCTATCTCTCACTCTCTCTCTCTCTCTCCCCCCCCCCCCCCCTCTCTCTCTCTATAAGGTAAAGGGTTACCCCCTCGCTAAAGCGTATTCTACTTACGCTTGTAATCTCTGAAAAGAGGGCACAGAACATGAGCTACCGTATAAAAGACGCTCGAGGCCGGCGGACCTGGCGGGTAGGGGGTTTCCCTTAGGTGGCAGGTCGAGGGGGTTTCGCCCAGGTGGGGGGTCCCAAATTTCAAGAACTCCAAAACGCTTGGAAATGCGTCTTTTGCACGTTTTTTCAGTAAGGACGCTAAACTCGCTGTTTTAAGCTGCCAAATAGCATTTTAGAGCTAAAACAAGCAAAAAATGACAAAAAGGGTTTACAAAAACACCGATTTCTCTTAAATATCAGCAGTGGAAACGTCAAATTCAGTTCCCAAAGGCTTTTCAAGCGAATTTTAGGCTAACGATTAGTGATTTCTGAGCCAGTTTGTTAGTACTGGAGCCACTACTGGTACTTGTATTTTGGGTCGGGGGCTCCCTTAACCTGGGAACTAAGCAGAGTACCCTGATAAAACTTGCCAACTGTGTCATGAATTTCTTTGTCTTTCATTCAAAGAAAAACATTCATTGAAATCGGTTGAGACATACGGTTGCGGCAGTAAGAAACTGCTGGATGGTTTCTGTTGTTAATACCCGGTGTTTAATGGATTTGTATTTTAGTAGGGCAGTGGAAAGAATTTCGTAGATCAGCAAGCAGTACCTACCAGCGACTGGATCGGTCCTTTAAAATAAACTACGGATCAGGTTCTGTGTACGGTTCTTTGGCGCAAGACCGATTCTGTGTAAGTGCACCACATACGGTATGCGGCGCGCAAAATTAGGCAATCGCATGAGGGTGAGAGGGTTGGGTTTCGCCAAATATTACTATTCATTACGGTGGGGAGGGGGTGGCGGCTTTTATTACGTATTATTTAACTGCAGAAATCACTGAAGTGCGGTCGTAATTTTAATTCTTTTACGTATAGTTACGTATTATATGTAGACTTGATCTGAAGCCATTGGCTTAGATTTTCTCAATTTCTCACCATAGGCGTAGCGTAAGCATTGTTGCGCGCTAGAGCCGGGGCGCGATTATGCAACCAGCAGGCCTCACCATTTTTGAGCAAAAGATCACCAGTTGTTTGGCAAAATGCACGTAATCTGACGACACTGGGGCAACTGGTCAGGGCCACCAAAAGTGCAAAGTATAAAGGTACTAGTAGGGCAAAATTTGGTCAACCTTTTGTGTTTGGTTGAGCATTTTGTGAGCCGGACTGTAGGTGAATCGACCAATCACATAATGATCTATAAATAGGAAATAGGGTAGAAGAATACTGTAAAACAGACGCATTTCTACTCCAGTTTGGACGAACCGGTCTCTGCTACGGGAAACAAGTGTTCGGAGAGGCTGTGATGGTCCCGAAAATACGCTATCTCGGATTTGATGGCATCTGTGGAATGGCCTTCCAAGCCGAATCTGCGTTCAACGAACCCTCGCCCTACCGCAATATACGAGACTCCTTAGACAAACCTTACTTCACCTTCTGGATGCAACAGTAGGAACCGCTTTCTCTATTATGCATATACTATTTAGCTTTAACGTGTATTCGTTCATTCATGCTTGTGTAGAACAGACAGACAGACAGACAGACAGACAGACAGACAGACAGACAGACAGACGGACGGACGGACGGACGGACGGACGGACGGACGGACGGACGGACGGACGGACGGACGGACGGACGGACGGACGGACGGACGGACGGACGGACGGACGGACGGACGGACGGACGGACAAGAAAATGCGTGTTGGTCATAGATGCGGTAGTAGCAAAGTTATTCTAGTCGTGGGGGCAGCGGAGAAGTCGGTGGACTGGTGACTTTCGGTGGCTTTGACGCTCAGCACTGCAGCAGTGATATTCATTGGGTTTCACTGACCAGGGCAGCCTTCTACCAATACAACATAGACTCGTAAGCTATTTTGAATATCTGGATTTGACTACTGGATCAGCAAAGAGTTGTGCTCACCTGAAATGGTCTTCGGAAGTGAATCAGTTCTTCTGAGACACTTAAATTGTTATTGTTAAATTTTGACTGAAATCTTTGTGGGTAGTGTAGAGCGCGCGAACAGCGATAGCCCTTTGCCAAAGCAAACTCAGCAGCATGACGGGAAAAAATGAAAGTAGAGGCATTTTGATGTGAATTTATACTGACGAACTCAATATTGAGTGTTCCCTCTATTGGCGTCAAGAACAGCTTGCATTGCAGACTAGTTTACTTGGGGAGGGGGTATCACTGTTTGGCAGCTTGTAGAGTTTCCCCTTGTGACTGAGTGTTGGTATGCACTGTATGTCTGGCACGGCACTTAACGCCCTTTATGGTACCACTACCATATGGTACTAAATCTGGACAGAGTGGTATCATACATGGTACCGGTACAATAGATAGGTGTACCCATACATTTTACCGGTACCTTATGGTACCACCACAGGACCCGAACGTGGGGGTACCATATGTAACGGTTCCACAAATGGTGCCACTAGCTTATGTACCGGTACCATATATGGTGTCGGTAGCATAAACAGCATTAAGTGCCTGACTGTATAAGGTGTAAGAGTTTTAGAATATCGGCAGGCAACTTTGTAAACAACCGGAGACGCAGAGTCATCTCAGACACTGGTTCCTCTCATCTTTTCGGACCTCCCGCTTTAGTAGATAGACTGGCCATGGCGTTGGGGGGTCGCTACGACCCCTAAACTAGAGCATTATTTAAAAACTAACCAACTACAGTATAGTCTGTTAAAAAAATAAGCGACCTGGCGGTTTTTTGCGAATAACTTTTTTTGGGAGGCCTCGGAGCGACTTGAGCCTCATAACCAACGTTGTAGACAAGGTCGGGCTCCGCTCTGCGGTTAATGCTAATCTGCGCTACGTTTACTCCGAACACTAATTTGCGCAACGTCAAAAAACGACCATTTTTGCTAATTGCGCTAAAAATGCGATGACCGCAGAGTTCGAATCTGAGTTTCTGGCGACTCCAATAGTGCTTTTATGACGCTTCTAGGTCAAACGTTCCAGAGGTGTGGCCGGTCAAAGTTTGCAAAAATCGCGAAAAATGGCGTTTTTTGAAAATATCACAAAATAGGGGGAAACATAGGCTGACCGACGGATTTGGCTGAAACTTCCTGAATGGGGTATTCTTGACCGCCGCAATCGATTCTGACACTTCTCGAGCCTGAAAACCTCACCCTGATACCGTACTCACTTTGGGAGCCGAATTACGGTATCAGGGTGACGTTTTAAGGGTCGGGAAGTGTCAGAATCGATTCCGGCGGTAATGAATACCCCATTCAGGAAGTCTCAGACAAATCCGTCAGTCTGCCTATGTTTCCTCTTCTATGTCAAATGTTCAAAAAACACCATTTTTCGCGATTTTTGCAAACTTTGACCGGCCATATCTCGGGGATCGGTTTGGGCTAGAGCCTAGGCACATCACGAAAGCATCATTGGAGTCGCCAAGGACTCTACAATCGAATTCTGCAGTCATCTCATTTTCATCGCAATTAGGAAAAAAGGTCGTTTTTTGACATTGCGCAAATTAGTGTTTAGAGTAAACGTAGCGCAGATTAGCATTAACCCCAGACCGGAGCTCGACCTTGTCTACAGCGTTGGTTATGAGGCTCAAGTCGCTCCAAGGCCTCCCAAAAAGTTATTCGCAAAAAACCACCAGGTCGCTTATTTTTTGAACAGACTATAGGGTGTGCGAAATTGGACTATAATAATAACTTACCAAGAGTACTATACCAAGAGAATCTATCGGAAGCCCTGTTCGTTTAAATTGTTTGCGATTTTCGACGCGAATTTATTGAGTAGATACGGTAGCATGGCAATTTACCGTCCGACCGACAGGCTAAAGGCTAACTGACGCGACGACGATGCCCTCTGGTGAATCATACAAGACCACTTTACCCCTTGATAGGGCGGCTGATCTGTTTAACTGTAGCAGTGAGCCTAACTATAGGTCTAAAGCTAAGCTAGAACATGAACTAATGCTTAAATTACATCCTGATTCTAAACCTGAGCCAAAACTTAGCACAAGCGTAAATCTAAATCGGTAATAGCGGTGTGGGGTGGTACTGTCCGAGTATGAAATTTCCTGCAACTTTTGTAAGGGTCGTGAATTTGTTTAATTCGGTAGTCTCGTGATTTTCAGGAAAACTTGCGATAATTACCGGGCTTCCGATAGCTTCCCATTGTATAGTAACTCTCTCCATTCAAAAGTCGTCTTATTTCAGTATGCAGTCGATTGTGATTCGCATCCTCCGGATATTATCATAAAATCAATGGAATTTCTTATGCCATTCCGCCAGTTGATTTTATTATCAGGGTAATCGTGTACGTACATGCACATGTACCACCCCACTAAAATGGTCCAGCCCCTGCCGCCCTTCTTCCCTCTCCTGAGACAATTTACACACAGGGGTTCCTGACCTTTCTGACAAAAAACCAAAAAAAATAATCCGCTGACACTTTCAAAATTCTTTAATGTGATATTTCTTGCCCAAGAACTGGTGCTGCATTGAATATCTGTTGAGATTTTTTACCGCCCAACTAGAGCAAGAAAATGTTTGAAAAGTTAGCTTTCTAAAAGGGACTGATATGATATTGATTGACTGAACATATTGGCACTACTACAATACCGAACGCATACTGAATGAACCGTGTACTTCCTCTAACAAGACGCAAAAATCCCCCGGACTTTCCCCGGACAAATTTTACAGTAACCAAAAAATCGGCTATGTTTGTCTAACGCTTATGTGTTTTGTGTACTTTTCTAAAACGAACTATTATTAGGGAGCCATTGAAACCGTTTTTTTATCAACTAGAAGCAGGAAACAACAAAAAATATTCCAATTTTTGGTGCAACAATAATAAACAGTGAATGGGTTTGAAATTTGAGTGATATTGAAATATGCACTAAAAATACAGTACATATGGATTTATGCACTTCTGCGCATCAAGCTGAACTAAGTCAAGTACACAATACACAAAAATACATATTGCCTTTCCCGTTAGTGAATTAGTATTGCATATACACAAACACAAACGAAAATTTGCTTGGTAATACACAAATCGTTTTGTGTATTGGTATTACGATACGATTACAACAGTAAGAAAGAAGTACTAACAATCTCGCTCACGGTTAAATTGACTACTTCTGCAGCATTTCAGTCAAACGAATGGTAGTCATAGTCAAAGTGAAACAGATTTTTTAGTATTGTACAAGCCGTTTGGAATCGACTTGGTTCTATTTTATGCTAAAATTGTTAATTCTCTTAGATCCGCTTGTCTCTAGCTACCGTACTTGACATAGTCTTGTGGATTTCAACACGAAAACATTAGTTACTATGGCAGCTAATTTTCAAAACTGCAAGTTGCGTAGTTACGCTTCAGTTTTCGTTAAAGAATGTAAAAACTAGGCTAAATATTAGGGCAGTCTAATATTAGGGTTCTAACTAAAATAAACAGCAATGCATGCATTTCACTGTTTTTCGCTTACTGCCTTCACTGCAGTAAGTGCAAATGCATGCCGCTTGTCTTTCGACAGCGAAACCTACAGTATGTACCGTAAAACTTGTAATAAAAGCGCACGCTCCAATAGTAGCGCCCTTTACGGACAGCCCGAAAATATAAACGCGCACGCTCTAACAGTAGCGCCCTTCTAATAATAGCGCTCTCACGCGCACTACTATCAACACTTTGTTACGTGCTTCCAATGTAGAATACCGTCCCTTTGAGACAATTTTCTTTGATTAACCTTGCCAACATTAGTCAGGCTGAAATTCATACAAAGATTGCTTGTGTTTAAGACAAACAAAAATAGCCTGTATTTTCGGAAAAATGAGGATTAACATTGAAATAATAAACGCTCACGCTCCAGTAATAGCGCCCCACCCAAAAGGAATCACGAAAAAATAGTAGCGCGCGCTATTACTAAAAGTTTTACGGTAGCTTAGCTTGTACCGGCAAAGCAACACTACCTGCTTGTACAGACGTTTGACATGATTCAAGTATGCTATACCCTGTACAGGCTAAGCTAGGTTTCGCTGCAGAATTGCGAGGGAAGCAGCGTGCATTTCACTTATGCATGACGCACTGATGCTCCGATTTTGATACATCGACACTATCCCCCCACCAATTTGGAAGTACCAGATTCTGTTCAGCACTGTAAACAAGTTTTAGGCTTCTACATTGATTGGGGACTGGAAACGGATAGTAAACGTACCTTTAGGATCTATCTTTAGGAATTTTAGGATCTAGCCTCAGCTTAAATCAGGTAGGTTTTCGCTAATGGGGGATAGTGTCCCACTATTGCCGAACGTTTTCTTACTTTTTAGCGAAAAACAGCAGCGCCGCTACTTCCATTTCATCTCTGAAAATTGGCTACCGTAGTAGATAGATAGTGTTTTCGTGTTGAGAAACTAAAGACTATGTCGAGTACGGTAGCTAGAAACGAACGGATCTAAGAGAATCGGAAAATTTTGCACAAAACAAAAACCGAGTGGATTGTGAATGGCCTATAGTAAATCAGTCACATTTATTGTTGTTTCCAATAAAATGTCTTGCTTATAGGCGGGGCCCTACAGGTGCTATCTGGCAGTGGCTCCTATATACGTGCGTGGGATAGACTGGATTCTGGGCGATACGTTTATTCGTGCCGTTTGCAATGTCTTCGATCCAGTGAAGTAGCGGATCGGTTTTGCCAAAGCCAAACTATAAGTGCGTGACACCTCCGTGTCTTTCTATTATCCGGATAGGGAGTGAAAAAATTACGCGCAATCGCACGAGGGGGAGGGGGTCCACCAAACGACCATTATTTATTACGGTGGGGGAAGGGGGTGGCGATTTTGTTAACAGTAATTTTTTGAAGCGCAGGAATCACTGAAATGGCTATAATTTTTAATTATTTTCTTACGTACAGTACATATAAGCTCTGTTTGTAGCCATAGCTTGTCTTACTTTCTATACCACGGATGTGAGGTGTGTTTTTTTCCGGTGTTTTTTTCGAAAAAAAACCGAATATTTTCGCAAAAGTCGGAAAAAAACTCAAGCTAAAAATATTAAATTTATGTCATTTTTCAGTTAAAAATGAACTTTTGCGATGCATTGTAGGGGATGACTGTATCAAAACTCTTAGAAAAACAACAGAAAAGACAAAATTTAAAAAAAAAAATTTTAAACAAAAAGTCTAACTGCTGTTAAAAAAAGTACATATATGGTTTATTGATAAAAGGTAGCAGGCACTGTTTCATGGCTGTTTCGTGATTTATATCTATTTAAGATGGGTACTACGGTTCTGAAAAGACTCAGAAAGGCGCTAGAAAGCGTTAGGAATCACAAAACCGGGCGAAAAGGTTCTAGAACTTCGAGTTTTCGAGTTTTTTCCAAGCGATTTTATAAAAAACCGGAAAAAAACGTTGAAAAAAGAACTGAAAAAAATAGGCCGAGGTTTTTTCGGAAAAAATATACAACTTTGCTCTATACCGATGTTTTTTATTAAAAAACATCATTTCATATTTAATTGAATGCAAACATTTCACCTCTAACTCTCGAAAAATTGAAATTTTGGGGGTAACCTAATTATCACGTAATTAGGGGTCAGAAAATTATTACGAGCGATTATCAGAGGGTCCGAAAATGGGTGAAAACACCATTACGTGATTGTTGCACGCCCCCATAGACCTATTATTCGGTGTGTGCACTTTACTTACACAAGTTTACCACATTTTGCGCATTATTTGTGACT
>JASANB010007560.1:0-21325 GCA_030248155.1 Sabatieria punctata | reverse complement strand
TTCTCGCGAAATGCATGTTAAAAATTATTGTATTATTTCAGTGTCTATACAGCCATGACAGCTGGCTAATTTGCTGGGCCACCCAAATTTCTCCTCTCACAGTTGCGTTAAATAACGCCATTTCTGATGAAGCGTACATTAGTGGCAAACTTGTGCGCGCAATCGGCGTCGCGCCGTGGAGCCAAATTGCAAACAGAAAGGCTTTTAGGAACAAAGTTGTGGCGGTAACGAACTTATTGACTGTTCTCGTAGATTTGAAAAGAGTTTTAGGTGCCCTTTCACGCAAGTTACTGCATCGAAAACGAGCCCACCTCCCTTTTACCTAATTTTTCTCACTATTTACTGGTGGACGACAATTTTGAAAATATCTCAGAAACGACCGAAATGTTTCTTTCTATGCTAGAAAGCCATTTACCCGGATCTGTCTCTCTGTTTATTTGTGGAAAACCTGAGCAATTGGGACGGGTGGTGTCCAATTTAAATACAGGAAATTCTGTTATCATCTGCAGTACTGGCAACCAGTTTATGGAGTTTGTAGCACGGATTTTGGGCACATATGTCCAATCTTTGTAAGTTTTGGTCAAATTTGTCAAATATTATTGCCGATATTTGCTTTCAGAGAGTCAGGTGACTTCTATGAACTGCTGAGAGACTTCAGTGAGTGCTACAGCGATTGGGCTTCTGAAATGCTGGCTCAGATTTGTGCCAATCATATCAATCAGATTATGATATTCGACCCTGAGGGCAACACAACATTGGACTCTTTGATCATTCAGTGCATG
Organism: Sabatieria punctata; assembly: GCA_030248155.1. Classification (NCBI taxonomy): domain Eukaryota; kingdom Metazoa; phylum Nematoda; class Chromadorea; order Araeolaimida; family Comesomatidae; genus Sabatieria; species Sabatieria punctata. The sequence goes on along the minus strand of JASANB010007560.1, from coordinate 20,543 downwards.
TTTGAATCGCAAACACTGGAAGCTCAAAAATCAGTCAGTCTGCATTCCTCAAGCCCTGCAAAACACATGGGACAGAAAATGTCTTACATAAGTGATCGTTCAGGCTATTCTTTACCTAGAAAATACTCTTTCGACAATGTTCCGGTTTCATTTCCAGTTGAAGAAGTGGAAGCTGAAGAAGAACTTCAAAAGAAGATCATGCAGTTGTTCGAAAAGTTGCTGAGATACCAGTGGTCTGCTGAAATGGCCACTGACCGGCAAATCAAGGATAATCTGACTCTTCTACCTGTAAACTGTTCAACTTCTCTACAAAATTTTTATATTTATTAAAAGTTTGCAGGAAGACAAACTCGTTAAATTGTTTTTGGAAGCTCTGATCTGTGACAATGAGCCCTTTCCTAGGAGTATCTTGGATCATGGCATCCCAAAGCAGCAAATCAAAGATCAACAATTGTGTGATTTGTATGAGAGGTCGACAACCCCTGACACCCATGTTTGGCGCCTGATCAGCAATAGAAAAAGGAAGCACATTCTGCGCAGGTTTATTGGTCGATTGGTGGCTGCGGACCAACAGCCGATTGGCCCAAGTTAGTGTTGTGCATTTTCAATAGTGAAAACAGAAACTCTTATTGAAACGACCGTGGCAGAAGTAAAAAATGCCATACTTTCAGGTAGTGCAGACATAGTAAAAGGAGTCAACCAGCTGATGACAGTCTATTGTCCATTTGGAAAGGTCACAGTGGATGGACGGTCAAGGAAGTCAAGAAGGGCCATTGACCCAGTTGCCAATCCGATGCAACAGCTGTTTGCATGGGCAGTGATGCACAACCGACAGGAGCTGGCAATTTTGCTCTGGCACAACTGTGACTCTGATCCTCTGGCTCTGGCACTGCTGGGCTGTATTATCTGTAAAAGGATGGCCGATGCTACCAAGTATTACAGTTGCCAGTTGCAAGCAGAGTTTGACCTGTTTCACAGGTGAGCTGTTTGCTTTGATTTTGTATACTTTGTGGATGGCATGCAACAAGGTAGCAATAAGAACTTGTGCAGCAATTGTTTGTAGTGAAATCGAACTCATAGGAGATAATTTTTACAGTTTGATGAATTCCCTTTGCCCATCATGCATGTCTGGTGCAACGTAGGTTTTTCTAGAAAACTAGAGTTGCTAGCAGTTCGGTTGGTTGATCAAATATACAAGACAGATCAGCGCACTGGTCTACTAGTGGTTCAACGCAGAGTAGACCAATTCCGCAATCACAACTGTATGGAATTGGCTTCGAGAGCTCAAGCCAAAGTAGTTCACTCGTTCTAAGTGCAGACATTAACTTACTACACCACTTCAGGAGTTCCTAGGCACAGCCTGTTGTGAGAACGCCATCTTTGACAACTGGAAGGCGGGCTATGAGAGCAGCAGTTACAATGTGCTCTTCTGTACCCTCACCTCATTCCTCATTGTTCCCATTCTCGCCTCCGTTACCTACATTCACGATCAGGATTATTGTCCCCCAAGGAAAAGCAGAACCAGGGTGTACCACAGACTGCAGAGGGATGTGGACAGGCCAAGTTGTCTTGACTGTCTGCCTGACTTTGCCCTAGGTGTCATAGACAAGTTGATCATCTTCTATAGAGCTCCCCTCACCAAATTTGTCAATTATACGGTATGCTTTTGTTTACCTGAACAACAATTTTGGTTCTCTAGTTCAATTAAATCAGCGTGAACAGAATCGCAATCAGGTTCTACTGTAGAAGTGTAGATGACAGTCCTATATTTTAGGTTTTCTACAGTTTCTACCTACTCTGGTATGCCTACGTCGTTCTGTTCTCTCTGAAAAAGGACGAAATTCCGTGGCCGGAAGTAGTGCTGTATGGGGTCTTTCAACTGATCATCGTTATCGAGACCTGTCGCATTGTATGCTAATTTTTGCATTATGTACGTTCGAATTGAGAGTACTGTATCGTTCAGCTGGTTATCACAGCCCTGCTAGACCAAACCATCACCTGGAAGGAGTGGCGTTATGCTCACTGTCTCAGAATGCATGTCATCACGTCGTTCTTAGCTCTTGTTGCGTAAGCATCTCCATTTTTATCTTCCAGTAAATGCAGTGTTGGCCAAAAAAAGACTGACCTAGAACATGAGTTCATTGTTTGATTTAGGGAGTGGTTCGTTTACGAGTTTTTACCGAAGTACAAAAGTATACTACAGGGTGTCTCAAAAAAAATGATCACATTTCTTTTTACTGCCATTTCTGCAAATTTTGACCAAATAGGCTGTAATTTGGACTATATGTGCCAAAATTCGGGGAATTTTATGTGTTAAAATTTGGTGCACACGGCTTGACTCATTCACGAGAAATTTCAAAAAAAGTGAAATTTGTTAAATCAATAGTGAAAGCCGGTCACCGAAAAAATGATCACATTTCTTTTCACTGCCATTTCCGCAAGTATTGACCAAATAGGCTGAAATTTGGTTCATAGGTGCCAAAATTCGGGGAATTTTATGTGTTAAAGTTTGGTGCACTAGGCTTGACTGATTCTCGAGAAATTTCAAAAAAAGTGAAATTTGGTAATTTCAATAGCGAAAGCAGGTCACCGAAAAAATACACGTTACATTACATTATCGCCTAAACTCTAGCGATAGCGTTGGAGTTCATGCGTCAACTTTTTACACACGAATTACGCTGAACTTCTGCGTTTACGCTCCAAATTTCATCCAATTCCGACAAAGATTAGAAAAGATACAGGAAAAGGAAATGTTTCCATTTTTCGGTGACCGGCTTTCACTATTGAATTTTACAAATTTCACTTTTTTTTAAATTTCTCGGGAATAAGTCAAGCCTAGTGTACCAAACTTTAACACATAAAATTCCCCGAATTTTGGCACCTATCATCCAAATTGAAGCCTATTTGGTCAATACTTGCGGAAATGGCAGTGAAAAGAAATGTGATCATTTTTTCGGTGACCGGCTTTCACTATTGATTTAACAAATTTCACTTTTTTTTGAAATTTCTCGTGAATGAGTCAAGCCTTGTGCACCAAATTTTAACACATAAAATTCCCCGAATTTTGGCACCTATGGTCCAAATTTCAGCCTATTTGGCCGAAATTTGCGGAAATGGCAGTCAAAAGAAATGTGATCATTTTTTTGAGACACCCTGTAGTAGGAAAAATGGCTTGTCCGAGCATTTCTGGTCCATGTATCTATCTATGTAAACTTTTGGAGATAGCACGAACCCATTAAGCCTAAGCACAATAATTCTAAACTGAAACCTACAATGTATGACTTACGTAAACCTAAGTCTTAGCCTAAGGACAATCCTACAAAGAGCTCCTAATAGACTTCCAGATTCAAAATTGATTCAAGATTGATTCAAAAGATTTCCAATCTAGATTCACAATGCGAATCCGGGGTCTAACCAACAATCCGGACCTGTTTTTTCCTCCGACTCGTCTGCTTTTGGTCATAAATTTGGTTCTCTCTACTACGTCGCTGTTCAGAGTGCATCTAGCTAGTGGATACTTCGGACCGCGCGTGTTGGACCTACAGAAGATGGTTTTTACTCATTCTATCAAATATCGACCATTTTACTCTGTATGCAAATTTAGCTTGGTCAAATTGGCGCATTCATGCTGATAGCTGTGGAGTTTCTCATTTCCTATGGTGTGGCCTACCTAGCACTGGTAAGAACAAACGAAAGATTTCGATTTGGCATCTTTTGGGACTTGTACACCACCGGAATCTGGGATTTGTTGGGACAGCCTAGACAAGAGGCCATGGAAGGTAAATTGGAATTGACGCTCTAGAGAATAGACGCTCTGGCTTGCAGGAACTGTCGATTTCTGCAAGAATCCCCCGGCTAATGAGACATCAGTGGCTACGGACTGTTTTTGGCGGACTTATCCCATACCTATTTTTCTCACCGTTTATCTATTCTTCGGAAATGTGCTACTGCTCAATATGCTGATTGCTGTCTTTTCGTAAGTTTACAGAAAAGTGGATTACAGGCTTCAGTTGCTTACTCTTGCAGAAACGCATTCGGTGACATAAAAAATATGTCGCGACAGGTGTGGAAGTACAAAATGTATCGGTTGATGAAGGAGTACGAGATGAAGCCTCCCCTTCCTTTCTTTCTGGTGCCCATTTTCCATATTCGGTGGTTGCTATGGGGTTCAGCCAAGGTTTTACTAGGAATCGAACACACCAGACACTGTATTTTTATTGATTTTTCTATTTCATACTGTCGTTTCGGTACATCGATTATTGCAGACACGGTAATAGCTGGTCAGAAAATGAGTGATAAAGAGCTGCGAAAGATTGAAGTGATCGAGAGAGTGACTCATCAGAAACTGGTGGACGAGCAAGTGAATGCTGATCTACAGAAACATTGTGATTCGTGTACGTGCGGTGATTACGTCACACGGACGTACAGTCATACCGACGGTCCGTCCAGAAAAGACACTAGTCCCCATGTCGCTAGTTCAAGTCGCTTTGCACGTTCCGCAACAAGCGCGGGCTACTCGCGCTAGATTACTCTACGTCATGGCCGCTATATAAGGCCGCTACTGTCACTATACTTGGGCTTTTACCGAATAAACTGGTGCTGGAACGTTGTTCTCGCACTGTAATTACAATGCTTGTGCCAGTCTCAGTCCCATCCAGTGTGGTGCATTTTGAAAATTTGAAACTAGGTAAAGTAATACTAGGAAAAGTTGTCACCTAAAAAACTAGGTAAAGTAATACTAGGTAAAGTTGTCACCTAAAAAAACTAGGTAAAGCAATACTAGGTAAAATTCTCAGCTAAGAAACTAGGCAAAGTAATACTAGGTAAAGTTGTCACCTAAAAAAACTAGGTAAAGTAATACTAGGTAAAATTCTCAGCTAAGAAACTAGGTAAAGTAATACTAGGCAAAGCCAAGAAAAACTAGGTAATAATAGGTAAACCTAAAACGCTCGAAATCAAGTCAAAATATTATTTTTGGTTCAATAGAACAATTATGAAGTTTGTGGAGTTAAAATTTACGAAATTTGACACATTTCAAGTAAATATTTGTATTTTATTGATCAAATTAGTCAGAAATTCATTCTCTGGGCCACTGTAATTGTGGGAAAGCCGGAAATTTGAAGGTTTGCGGACTGAAAAAGCCACGTAAAACTGAAAATATCAAACTAGGTAAACTTGTTCTACCTAGAAGTACCTAGTTATGTGGATTTAAAACTAGGTAAAGTAAAACTAGGTAAAATAGAGTAACCAGCAACTAGGTAAAGTAAATCTAGGTACTAACGTGAGCACATATATGCCTACTTTATTTGTATATGTATATATATATATACAAATGCACATTAGTTTGTATATGTACAGGGTGCGTCAAAAAAAAACAACCCAGCAGATTTTTTGCTGTAGCAACAGCAAATCTCAACCGATTTGAATGAATCCTACTTTAAATGAAAGATAAATAAGTTCTTGAACGATTGGTGTAGCTTTTATTAAGATGCGTTGCTTAGTCACTGAGATAATTGCTTTAAAAATCAAAACAGAGATTTTGGCAGTGAACAACAGAGATTAAAACAACCCAGCAGATTTTTTACTGAAGCAGCCGCAAATCTAAACCGATTTCAGTGAGTCCTATTTTACATGAAAGATAAATTAATTCTTGAAAGATTGCTGAAGCTTTTATTAAGATACGATGCTTAGTTCCTGAGATACTTGCACTCAAAATCAAAACAGATTTTGGCAATGAACAAATTTTTATTATCCCCTTATGCGGAGGCAAGATATGAGCGGCACCCTATTGTATTACCAAAACTTATTGTCAAAAAGTTATTACTACGAACCAATACGGAAAGAAATAAGTTCTAAAGGTAATATCAATAAGTTAGAAGTTGCTGAAAAAATTCCGTCCGCTCACACAGGGCTAGAAGGTTCCATTAACTCAGAGTAATAAGTTTAGGCAAGAACTTGTTAAAGGTAATACAATACGTGAGGTAATACAATATGTTCTTCTTCTTGTATTACCTTCGGTAATAAGATAAAAGGTAATGGTTCCTGCCTCCGCATAAGGGGTTATTCTGTTGCACTTCATAATAAAACCGATTCCTACTGCTCAGCGCTAACGTAACGAGGTTTTTCTGGTGCCACACATGCTTGGTTACTTAATTTTTAAAAGTCTTGTTGCCCCTCAGCAGTAGGAATCCGTTTTGTTGTGAAGTGCAACGGAATCGCTCTTGTTCACTGCCAAAATCTCTGTTTTGAGTTTGATGGAAAATATCTCAGGAACTAAGCATCGTATCTTAATAGGGCCTTCACCAGTCTTTCAAGAATTTATTCGTCTTTCATTTAAAGCAGGATTCATTCAAATCGGTTGAGATTTGCGGTTGCTACAGCAAAAACTCTGCTGGGTTGTTTTTTTTTTGACACACCCTGTATATATACATATACAAACAAAATTTCAATATTGCATATTTTTTGTATATTTGTATATTAAGAATGCTATAAATTTTCTGCTGGAAAGCATGATTTCGACAAACCTGGTGGGTTAGGGGTACCATGACGGGTGTCAAATTTCTTACTCCCTCAATCCGAAATAAACTAGCTATTTATTTGCTAGGCGGCGCTTTTCCGAAAATTAGCTTGCTAGGAATTTGCTATTTGCTACCCGATTTCGCCCAAAAATAAATTAACTTGCTATTTGTTATTAACTTGCTGGGAAACAGTAGTGTGGGTAAGTGACCGATGGTCGAAACGCTTTAGGTACACCCCTTCGTTTTAGGTTAAAAGGTATGTCCAGGCTTAGGTTCTGGCTTTAGTCTTGGATTCAGGCCGACTAGGCTCGTACATAGGTACAGTTTTAAGTAGAAATAGCCTGAAATGGTTATTACGCATCAGTATGGAGAATGGCTGAACGGGTTAATCTGAAAAAACAATGACACGTTTAATACTGGGACGAAACGAGAAGGGAAACGTGTGGGATTCAATTATCAATTTAGTCGTTGCGCGTTCCTACTATTCCATTTTTTCGTTACAAACAGCAAAACTCATTGCCAATACTTCTAAAACGAAGATGAATCATATTTGGTCTTTAATGCAGGCTGGAAATGTTGAAAATACAAAAACAACTGAAGAAACTGCAAAAATATCTCAATTACCATACAAAAGTGGCCAAAATGTGCTAAACTACTGACTGCAAAAATATTCAAATGAAAATATACAAACCGTTTGTATATCAAGTCTGTTTGTATATGTATATTGAATATTGCATCAGCAGTCCATTTGTATATGTATATCCAAAACATTTGTATATATATACAAATTTGTATATGTATATTTGAATATACAAACCCACACTGCTAGGTACCTTTCCCGAATATTAACTAGGTAATACTAGGTATACCTAGTTACCTAGTTACCTAGATAAAATGTGCACCACACTGGTCCCATCCCGTTAACACACAGTTCCTGACCTAACCAACCAAACCGTGACAATTAGATTGTTTATAAATATTTCTGAACTGTATTCATTTGCTATGGACCGTAGTGACATTAGTGCGACTGCTAACTTCTTTTTTCGACAGCAACAAATAATGAATTATTAATGAATATCTGCCTAAACGATTGGTTTACATAGTAGCACAGCTGCAATTACAGAACGCACTTTTTTCGAAGTGAAACAGAGCAGATAGGGGTTAGCAACCACAAACAATGTGCTGGCCACAGAATGAAAGAGGATCATCGGATGAATAAGCCATTGATTTCGGTTGGAGAATTTGTGTGTCATGTTAAACAAGTGCAGCATCGACACAGAGTTGCACACAACCAAGTACACATAGAGAATGGACAGAAAAGCACCCACAAGTGCCAATTTCACTTCCCTTTTACTTTCTGCTTCGCTTCCAACGTGTTTGCTTGACTGAACAATGGGCCTGTCCCAGTGCCAACTTTCCTCAGTTGTCTGTGCTTTATCACCATGCCAATGTGCACCCCTATCAGAGTTGGTACGAACACAAACAGCTCCACACTCATTTCAACCAGCTGCAATGCAAAATCACTGCATTTTTACACCCGAACTTTCGATCAAACGACTCTGTGTACGCTACCCTACCGTTCCCCTCAATTTTCTCCCCAAACAACCCTCACGCTAAAGTTGAATGAGTCCAACTTACAAGTCGTATTGTGGAATCACCAAATTCTACTAGAACGTCTGTTCTACATACGGTAAGAACCGAGGACACACCAATCTGGCTAAGAAAAGCAACGATGGTGTTCTTTCTGCTCCACAGCTGAAAACAATGTGCATAGCGAAAACATTATATTTCATTGGCAACAGGGTCTGTCAAAAAACAATGCCGCAGATTTTTTAACTCTAGCAAAGCAACCGCAGATCTCAACCTTTTTAAAATGAAAGACAAATAAATTCTTGAACGATTGCTGAACGTTTATTTAAATACGCTGCTTAGTTCCTGAGATATGTATTTGCCCACAAATTCAAAAACGGAAATTTTGGCAATGAACAAGAGCGATTATTAAAATAGATTATTCCTACTGCGCTATAAGCATAACAACCCTCTACTGGTGACACAAACGCTTGGTTATTTCACCCGGAAAGTCTCGTTGCCCCCACCACCATTAGTGCAACAGAATCGCTCTTGTTCATTGCTAAAATCACTGTTTTTGACTTTGAGGGCAAATATCTCAGGAACTAAGCAGAGTATCTTAGTAAAAATTTCATTCAGATCATTCAGTAATTTATCTCACTTTTATTACAAAACATCCAAATTGATTGAGATTTACGGTTGCAACAATAAAAAAATCTGCTCAGATGTTTTTATCTCTTTTGTTTATTTCTAAGTCACTGTTTTGACTATAAGGGCAAGCAGATATCACAGGAACTAAAACAAACAGGTATGTTAATTTGAACAATCCTTCAAGAATTTATCTATAGTTCATTCAAAATATATCAATTTAAATCTGTTGAGATTTGTAGTTACTAAAACAAAAAATCTCTAGGTTGTTTTGTTGACGGACCCTCCATTAATACAGTAGGTAGAACAAACCTCCTCATAGTCGAGTGGCCTGGCAAAAACTGTGAACCTATTGAGACAGAGCAAAATCACTCCGGTTATCTGCATGTATTTCAGATAGGTCACGACCCAAAACGGATTTGGACAGCTCAGTGCTAGCAGAAAACAAATGTAATCAGTGTGAAAGGCAAGCAAATAAGTCAGGTCGACTAGCCCAGCCAGAATGAAAAGTGAAAAATAGCTGGAACTGAAGTGAATTTTTCGATAGCAGATTAATATGGAAAGTAGGAATGCATAGAAAGGCGATGAAAGTGTGGCTAAGAGAGACGACTCTGGAATGCGGGTTGGAGAGGCAGTTGAAATAATAAAGGGAGAGAGGGAGGAGAAGTTGAGAGGAAAAGACTGATTTATCATCTGGTTTTACTTGACTGACATGCAGCAGCAACTCTCAGATACATGTATTTCTATGAATAAGTCAGTAGAGAGGCCGGGTGTGCACTGTCTCAAAAGGGCCAATTAACAGATCGGCTGAGAACAGCTTACGTATTAAAGCTCCTCTGTCCAGATTGATAACTACCACTCCTGAGACAATGAGAGAACTGCTTTTGAGACAAACAAGCTTGTATCGATTAAACAGTTATACGTTGGTTTGGGTGCTTGCTGAGCAGTACAGTTATGTGTGCTCATAGCTGCAAACATTAGGCCTGGAAGGGTATGAAATAGGCGTTTATATCTTCAGTCAGTAACATTGATTCGAAGCCTCCAATTTAGATTTGAGTATGATTTTTGAACTCAGCGCACTAAGACGCTTCGGTTGATGGGCCTCACGACTCAATTAGAACACTGCTTCGCTGTCTGTGGTCTCAGAAAGAACGACAAATGCGAAAATTAAGCCAAAATATTATGATCATGTTTGGCACGCTACTACTCAGGCTAGAATCGATACTTTCAACCGCGAAAAGCGCTAAACATTTTCGTCAAAAATTGGAGCATACTGAACAGCTGCACACTGTTGGAAAGCCCATTGTCTCAGCTACACAACGCACGAAGCCGCTTGTCGATAGCTTGAGAATTGGGCGAATGGCAGGCAACCGTTTGAATGTCGGTCACCGGAAGTGGCCCAGCACATATTTCGAGATTTGACGTAGTTGGGTCCCCCCTGCTATGGCCAAACGCTCGTTAGGAAACTGATTGATTAATTCATTGGGCCTTGATTGATTGATTGATTGATTGATTGATTGATTGATTGATTGATTGATTGATTGATTGATTGATTGATTGATTGATTGATTGATTGATTGATTGATTGATTGATTGATTGATTGATTGATCAACCAATTTTTTCCCGAAATTCCCGATCTAAGTTTGACGGCGCAAACCTACTTTACGTAGTCCTATTTCCTCAGAGAATTTCAATTTGTAGTCCTGCTTTGTAGTCAAAAATTTTCGAAAAAATAATTTGTAGTCTTAGTTTGTACATAGTTGACAAATTCAGGTTAAAAAATATGTAGCCTAGTTTGTAGTTAATTTGTAGTCTGATTGCCAAACGTGAGAAATTCGATATTACTGGCAATTTTTGACAATTGAACAGTCAGTCATAGTAATACTTTTCAAAAATAGGTATTGGAAGAAACCTTTGTGGTATTTTACTCTTTCAAAAATCGCCATTTCTAATAACTACATTGTTTGCTTGTTTAGATTCCAATGTCCTTTCGGACAGCTCAGGACACCCCGCGCTCTTATCAGAGCCTTTCAATGGAGTTACCTGTCTACAAACATCCCTTCCCTTTGCTGTCATAAAGTGAAACGGCAGCTCCGGTTCCGTTCCCATTTACCTACTGGCCATCACCGACTTTCGGTGGTGGTCACGGTTGGGCTTTACGTCGATTACTTCCAGTCGCTTCGACCGGTTTCAAATCCACAAACAAACGCTCTCGCAGGTGCCGGGGCCGCCGTGACACACGGAATAGTGTAAACTACCCGTGGCCAAGACGCGACTTTATTTGTATGATGACATTGTATTTCTGCAAGGAAACATATGGAATTGAATGCTCAATCAATAATCTGAAAATAGAAGGAGATATATTTTATAACACCTAAGGCAAGAAAAAGCATGAACGAATGTGCAAAAGTCAATCGTGGTCACCTTTCCTCTGAAATTCTATATGGGGCAACTTGGAAAAAACGGAAACACAGAAAAAATGATCTTTCTAACACTTCACGTCAATAAAAGTTTTCTTCTCGGTATGCTTTACGATTTGGTGAGCTTATCGTAAGCTCAAGACAGTTCAACAGCCGATTAGGATTCGAAATTGTGTAAAATCATAGGAAAAAATCGTAAAATTTCCAAGAAAAACGACTACAAATTCAAAGACTTTGAAACAGTAGTTTGTAATATGTAGTCAGCCAAAATAATTTGTAGTCTTAGTTAATTTGTAGTCTTGATGACGCCATAATCGTCGAAAATATGTACGTAGTTTGTGGTTAGCAGTAGTACTACGAATTTACATTGTACGTATGTACAGTTACAGGCACAGATGCAATTCTGTTTCTTTCGAAAGTTTCGAAAAACACCTGCCTTTTTTGCTGTGCATGCATTAAAATTGAAAGGCATGAAATTCAATGCGCACTAATCGAATTTCAATGTCGCCGACTTAAATTTTGTCACACACCTATTCATCTTAAAATTATGCAGGGTTGTTTTTACGGAAAGAACTAATTAACATAAGATATAAATAAATCGGTGTGCTCAGCTCAAACGGGTTGGCCTTCACGGGTCTTCTAGTGGTGTTCCACAGAAGAGAATCATGCCAACAGCCATAATACTTGCGTTGTTGCTCACATTCGTGCTGAACAGCGTAAACGAGGCTAAGATAAAGTTGCCTGGTAAGCAATTGCTTTTGCTAGAGAGTTTGGATCGTGTGTACTTTCAATCCTAATCAGGGGATCTAACCCTATCCCACCTTCACACGTGTGCGTTTGGGGGTATGGCCTTTTCAGTTAAGGCAGGGGAAAACCCGAAACCCCTTAGTACGTCATTTAGGTTGTGTCATCCAAATGAACAACATCCAAAGGTTTTCAGTAAGTTTTCTAAATAATTTCGATTCAATGACAGACCTCCCATAGGGGCCGTCCATAAATGACGTCGTTCCAAAATCCCGATTTTTCCGACCCCCTCTCCCAAAAATCGCCTTGCGTCGTATATTGAGGAAACCCTGCCCTATGGCGACATCGTTTTCGGTTATCCCCCGATAATCAATAAAAGTGAGTACATACATACAGGCAGTACTGTAATGTTTTCTTGTTACCATACTGCGCAATCAATTGAATAAATCCATGCAGCCACTCTTTGAAGCTTTTCTGTATGGAGAAACCTTGCCAGAATGTACGTAAATTGAAAATAATACAATCAAAGTTGCCTAAAATTCCGAAAAAAGCGACGTCGTTTTCGCTAACCCCTCCCTCCTGGTGCCGTCGTCTATCGTTGCATTTCAGCCGACCTCTCCCTCCTCCCCCTATGGAAGGAGGTCACTTATGGACCGGACCACCCCTTAAATCAGACTGTTTTTCTTGTCACACTAAGCGTGCATATCACATTTAAGGAAATTCTACTGCACTACTAACGAACCAAACTCCTTTCTAGCATACTACGATTTTTTCCGGTTTTACCTTTCAGATATGTATTTGTTTATCCTGTAGACATCAGAAAAGAAGACACTGTTTCAGGGACATGTAAAGACAAAGGAAGTAAACATTACTGTTATGGACGAACGCGAACGTACTGTCACTATGGAAAAAATCAAAAGATTAGGCAGAATGTCCGTGATAACTGTCCTGAAAGCTGTGGCTTGTGTGACCGACGCCACAACTGGTTGCGCTGAGTAAACTATGTTTCTTGCCGCAGAGTTTGAGTAAACTATGTTGCTTGCAGCAGAATTTGAAATGCTGAAGGGGAGGGGCTGGAGATAGGGTAAACCTAAACTGGACGATTTTCGTTCGTTCGTTCGTTCGTTCGTTCGTTCGTTCGTTCGTTCGTTCGTTCGTTCGTTCGTTCGTTCGTTCGTTCGTTCGTTCGTTCGTTCGTTCGTTCGTTCGTTCGTTCGTTCGTTCGTTCGTTCGTTCGTTCGTTCGTTCGTTCGTTCGTTCGTTCGTTCGTTCGTTCGTTCGTTCGTTCTTTCTTTCTTTCTTTCTTTCTTTCTTTCTTTCTTTCTTTCTTTCTTTCTTTCTTTCTTTCTTTCTTTCTTTCTTTCTTTCTTTCTCACATTTAGTGCATAATAATAAAATATAGAATTTTTCATGATCACATATCAAACACCAAAATTATTTAAACCCAAATGTGCGTTGCTGTGCATGTGTGGTGCGGTTGCTACATTGCCAAATGTAAGCAAAGAAATACCAAACTGTCGTTCAAGCGTCCTCATTTACAATGTCCTCGCCAATTTGATTCTGTCCAGTTGGCGGCACATTGTTGGACGGCTGTTTGGTTGAACGGCAAAGCAAACCTTTGCAAGTTCTCCAAAAGAAAGGCCTGATTTTCTGGCCAAACATAAGCAATACAACTGGATTGGAGAGACAGAACAGAGAGTCACAGACCATACACATATACATAATCACAGACCCTTCGAACTCAGAGACGATGAAGAAAAGCCAGTAGAGAGCAATGGTAACGGCCAACGAACAGCTGAGAATCAAACCTGCCACTGCAAGACTGACATTGGTTCTGCGCTTTTGCCTCTGCTCATCTGTTGTGGCCGCTGGCGATTTGTACAGGTGGTTAGAAACTAACATAATAGGATACAGGACCACAAGCAAAAACACAATGAAAGTGGGGAAGGTGAGATAGACGACAAAAGCGGGCAAGCATGCGTCATTGACATCTCGCTGTGACAATCTGCCAGGATCATCTTCATCTGGAAAGTAGGTCATGTAGCAGCCATTGACGGCTGCCGGAACAAGAAGCAAACCCGCCATGCTGATGGCAGCTATTGTCGCTCCTCTCGCTACTTTTCTCGACCATATCTGAAACTGGCCGCAACTTAGGAGTCAGTTTAAGTTAATGGCCACCTTTTTCTTCAGAATGTACCGACATGACTTGAAAGTTGCTATATAGCTTTGCCAGACAAATATGAGCGGTACCTACCTGGTCGTGTCGCAACGGGCACACAAGACAGGTGAACCGATTGAGGGAGATGAGCAAAACAAGAATGACTTGCGCACATCTGAGAAAGACGAACAGATAAAAGTTGAAGGTGGCCTCATGCCAGCCAAGCGACAGGTAGAACTGGTTTATGGCTGGGATCTGCAGGAAGGCAGGGTACAGAACCAGGTAGTAATGGAAAGCATACAGCAGATCAAACACTCCACAAATCAGCACCAAGTAGTATGTAGAAAGTGCTGGAAAAGATTGGTTCACGTCGGAACTTGATGATTGTGAAAAGAAAGACCAAGTAAACTGGGTAGGCCACCACCAGATTGAACAGGTACAAACCGGTGTAGACTAGATGTGCTTGCAGCATAGCTAGCTGGGAACCTGGGATATTGAGTCACACTGTATGTATGGGAGAGTTAGCAATAACTACAAGGTAATTACGCTGCTTCTTACATATGACATAACGCAAGTGCTTCATTGAAACCAGACTGGAGCCAATATCGATGGATCGATGGATTGTCCATAGCCCCTGCGTTAGGCCACACTGCGGGGCCATCACACACATCCACGTGCTGCCCTTCCTTCGCTACTAGCGGCACACATGCTCGGTATCAGTCTGGGCGGGTCTCAGTGGTAGCTGTCCCCGTTCACTATGTCCAACACATGTGTGGTTGCTATTGTAGCTTTAGGTGCTTAGGCAGCTCCAGTCGGTTCCCATTTACCTACTCGCTGTCACCAGCTTTCGGTGACCTGGGTGGGGCTTTGTGCCGACCACCAACTCTTTGCAGCAAGAAACTTGCCCCGCCGAGTGGATGAGCGCACGAGCACACAGTGGCTTTGCGGCCTAAACCACTACACCAACTGTGCCGGCCAATATCTATAATACGAAGACTTTGAGACGTCAGTTGATGCAAGTAAACAACACTTCAACATCATCGATCGTGATCATCTTATTTCTCTCTTCGTAAGAAATTTGAAGCAGCCTTTCCACTTTGCGAAAACGGAAGAAAAAATTGGTCTCAGATTCGTTGATGGATTTGGAAATGCTATTTTGTCTTTTGGTTGACCATCTCAACCAGCTGATAAATAACATGTTAAACAGAGGCGGTCGAACTTTTTCAGTCACAGAGAACGCTAGCATCTCACGCAAGCCTTATCTTGTTCAGCTGTCATCTCTTCAATCGCTTTCACATATCATTCTACCCTGCCCTTATCTTTATACATGGACAATGTGCAGGCAGACGACTGATCTGCATGATTCAGTGTTTCTTCCAAAGTTTTTGAGACATCCTGTATTTTATACATATTCACATTCTCTAAGCAATACAATGTAATATGTAATATGTATTTTGCATATACATATATTTACATAGTATACATACAGTATACTGTATGTATCCAAGAGTACTGTTATTTGCGACATGCAATACATTGCAGGAGAATGTTTATCTAATATTTGATTGTGGATGGTGCAAAGAAAAGAAGGCTTATCAAATCTACAAAGCACATACCTATTGTGTTATAAAATGCCAATATCAAAAAGAACTGTAATAGATTTGTCCTGGCCATGGCCGCCGAAATAAAACCTTCTCTTTGCAGAGCTCACTTGTCAATCAAATTTTCTTTGCTCACTTGAAAATGCGCAATTTTCCATCGAAAAAACATCAATTCAGTTGGACAACTGATGTGCATGGTCAGCAACAATAACAGTTGCATATTTTTACAGCCTCAAAAAACAATCCATTTTATGTTCTACACAATGTAATTGGACACTTAGCCGACTGTCCATTGTAATTTTATGTCCATTTGTTCATTGCCACTTCTTGTATGATTGTTTTTGCAAGAACTACACAAGCAAATAATAGATAAAGAGTGTACAATATATAGACAGATGGGTAGAACGATTTGTTCAGTTCGAATTAATTGTTAGTCGATTCTTCTTGCGTTGCCGTTCGACAAAGCATAATGCGAGTAGCTGTTCTGTGTGTTCTGATGTTTGCTTTCCTACTGCAAGCCAACGTAAAAGAGGCTACTGCTAAGGTTGCTGGTAGGTTTTCATTCTTGCTTGTTGACTTATGCAACCCAAGTTGGAAGCACACCTTGTTAGTAATGTACAAGGTGCGTCAAAAAAACCCAGCAGATTTTTTGCTGTAGCAACCGCAAATCTCAACCGATTTGAATGAATCCTGCTTGAAATGAAAGATAAATAAGTTCTTGAACGATTGGTGTAGATTTTATTAAGATGCGTTGCTTAGTTCCTGAGATAATTGCTTTCAAAATCAAAACAGAGATTTTGGCAGGGAACAACAGAGATTAAAACAACCCAGCATATTTTTTACTGTAGCCGCCGCAAATCTCAACCGATTTCAGTGAGTCCTATTTTATATGAAAGATAAATTAATTCTTGAAAGATTGGTGTACCTTTTATTAAGATGCGTTGCTTAGTTCCTGAGATATTTGCACTCAAAGTCAAAACAGATTTTGGCAATGAACAAGAGCGATTTTTATTATTCTGTTGCACTTCATAATAAAACCGATTCCTACTGCTCAGGGCTAACGTAACGAGGTTTTTCTGGTGCCACACATGCTTGGTTACTTCATTTGTAAAAGTCTTGTTGCCCCTCAGCAGTAGGAATCCGTTTTGTTGTGAAGTGCAACGGAATCGCTCTTGTTCACTGCCAAAATCTCTGTTTTGAGTTTGAAGGAAAATATCTCAGGAACTAAGCATCGTATCTTAATAGGGCCTTCACCAGTCTTTCAAGAATTTATTCGTCTTTCATTTAAAGCAGGATTCATTCAAATCGGTTGAGATTTGCGGTTGCTACAGCAAAAACTCTGCTGGGTTGTTTTTTTTTTGACACACCCTGTACATGCATTTTTCTTTTTGGCACGGATGGATATATATTTTTGGTGTGGGATTTTACCCCGCCATGGCAAAGATCACCCCATCCGCCAATCCCCCTCCGCCCCAAGACAATTTTTCCTCGAAGCCATTTTCAGGACAATTTATCGCAATTTTTCTTTCTATTTTCAAACAAAAAACCGCTAAATACCGGTGAAAGAGCCAATTTAGCTTAGATTGAGCCCAATTTGAGCAACAAAAATTGCAAGAGCATGTTGTTTGAGGGTCATGTGAAGACAAAGGAAGCGAACATTACTGCCACGGACGAACGCGAACCTACTGTCACGACCCGAAGGTAGGAGCGAACGTGCGAGACAAATGTCCCAAGAGCTGTGGCCTTTGCACGTGATACAAATGAGTATGTCCTTTGGGTGACACTGAATTAGTAAACACTGTTGCACCAATTCGTTTTCAAAACCCATACTTACTTACTGACAAAAAAATCTATTACCCCAAGGGACGCATGCAAGCAAGGCAATCAATCACCACTCGGGGTCGAACCCCACTATGTGTCATAGGCTGGCCGCATGGGAGCCGACATTGCTCATCACTACACCACAGACGCAGGGCGCTGATAAACTTAGTTCTAACAGGGTAAGTGTTGCTGCCCTCTGGATTCCTTGTAAAAGTGTTATGTACTCTCTTCAAATGGCGCTCAAAGGTTCAAATGAACCTAATCAAAAGAACTTTCCATGCATATCATGCAGTTGAACGTTCCAGTGACAATGCAAGCAGCTCACGCACATCCTATTCAGAGGAGAATTTCCTTAACCATTTTCAGCTGTCATGTCTTCGGTATAGTTCAGTTCTCGACATTCACAACATTCCAAGACCGAACAATGTGCTATCGGTTAATCTGCATGGTTCAATGGTTCTTTCAAAGTTTGGTACCTTTCTCACTGACTTTCTATCTAATCTTTCTCTATGTACTTATAAAAAACCGTAAAACCAGACCATTCAATTCTTCTTTCTGGACATTGACCATCAGTTTGGGTATTGCCGACATCTGCAACCAAATTTGCATATCACTGGTTACCCTGCCTTGTTACTATGCTTTGCCCATCTGTATGTGGAAGATGATATCCAATTTATTTTTGTTCTCTGTCCACTACCTGATACTCGTACAGGACACTGGTATTCTCATTCTCACAGCTAATCGGGCAACCGCAGTCCTGAATCCGCAGAGATACTCTGTGGTATGTTTGTTTCTTTTACACATCAAGCATCTAAAGTCTGTGCTGTTCATGCATGCATGCCATTATGCATCGTATTGAGTTGACACCCATGATAGAGCAACGAGGCCAGGAATCTACTTGGAATATAACCCCAACTTAGCTATTATGCGTAGTCCATCTAGCAATACTAAAAACTAAGCCATAACTCAACTCAAAATTCCCCTTTACCCTATTATACCTATATTTACTACCTACCTTGGCTCCTCAGCCAAACCCGGCTGTAATTGTAGTTGTTCGAACCAGTCAAGTTTTGTCTGATTCCATCGTTTTCGGCTCGATTGAAATGTTATGAACTAAAATTACAATGAATAATAGCATGACAGTTGATGGTGGCGTTTTAAAAGTTTAGGTCTGGAACCGAGCACATGTTCATTCGGCTATTCTGAGCCAGTGGTTATTGCCACTGCTGTTTATGAGTCCATTTGCCCTTCTGATGCCAACTGAATATATCAAAGGCAGTATAGGCTATGGTCGGAACGAGTCAGTCGTGGTGGTGATAAATGATATGAAATTGTGGGGATTGTACCAATTCTTAGCTCATGCTTATAACTTGATCCGCATTTGTTTTATTTTGCTTTGTTATGCTGCAATGCTGAAAGAGGTGCACAGAGCTAGAAGGAGGGTCTCTACAGTAAAAACGTCTACAGAAGGGCCCAGATTGAGTGAGGTCAAGCTGGCGTTAGGGGTACTAGTCTTGGTATTCTTTTCTTTGTCCTTTGTGGCCTGGAATATCTTTTTAATGAGTCAGGTAGTGCTCCAAGCCTCTCAGCAAACCGCCAGATATTTACTTGATTACATTTCCACTGCATACGCTACGATTGTAACGGTGTACTGCTGCATCAATCCTTACATCTTCGTTTTGACTTCGAAGAAACTGAGAACCGCTGTTAAGATGAGTGTCTGTCCGCGGCAGGAATAACAGCAAGTTTCGTTTATAGACTTTCAGATTGTTTTTCTACACATATCCCAAAAGCTGTGACCTTTGTCTGTGATTCATACAATTTACAATGTGATGTGGGTGCCACTGAGTCAGTAAATATTGTTGCAGCAGTTCATTTTCAAAACCCCGATCGATACTAACAATTTAGCTCTAACAACCAGTTGATTAGAAAAGTGTGACCAATGCAACAGCATCAAAACAAAGTTTCACGTTGCTAACCTTTCGATTTCTCCATGTTTCTGGTTTTATCCAAGTGAATGAAAGCAAAGCAACTCAGCAACGAAGCTAGCAAATGGAAAGTCAAACAAGCTACAAACAACAAAAACAGCATTACATAGCTAATAAGGTAGGTGTAATCTGCAATCTATGCAACAAACGAGACAAGCCAATCGAAATTCTATCGTTGATAGTCTTGATTCAGTTGGCAGTTATTCAACAGTTCATAATTCTGTTGCAAGAAAATTTAAACTACAGTAACCCAAATAGGACGCGCCAGAAGCGAATCGAACTTCTTGCAACAGAGCGTCATCAATGCTCCATTCCTGTGTGGGCCTGGTTGTAAAGATATCTATAAAACACTGTAACAACATCTTTTCAAAGCTCGAAACTTGAGTTTTGCATTCTAAAGCTTCGAAAATATCGTAATATGCAGATGATACGCAAGCACGTTCTAGAATGCAGATGAACGTTCCAGTGACAACGCAAGCAGCTCACGCAAACGCCATTTAGAGGAGAATTTCCTTAACAATTTTCAGCTGTCATGTCTTCAGTGGCGTTCAGTTCTATATTCTCATGACATTCTAAGACCGAACAATGTGCGATCGGTTAATCTGCATGGTTCAATGGTTCTTTCAAAGTTTGGTGCCTTTCTCACTGACTTTCTATCTAATCTTTCTCTATGTACTGATAAAAAACCGTAAAACCAGACCGTTCAATTCTTCTTTCTGGACATTGACCATCAGTTTGGGTATTGCTGACATCTGCAACCAAATTTGCATATCACTGGTTACCCTGCCTTGTTACTATGCTTTGCCCATCTGTATGTGGAAGCTGATACCATCCAATTTATTTTTGTTCTCTGTCCACTACCTGATACTCGTACAGGACACTGGCATTCTCATTCTCACAGCCAATCGGGCAACCGCAGTCCTGAATCCGCAGAGATACTCTGTGGTATGTTTGTTTCTTTTACAGATCAAGCATCTAAAGTCTGTGCTGTTCATGCATGCATGCCATTATGCATCGTACTGAGTTGACACCCATGATAGAGCAACCAGGCCAGGAATCTACTTGGAATATAACC